>PVLD010018641.1:17792-38590 GCA_004027595.1 Dinomys branickii | reverse complement strand
TGGATGGATGGATGGGTGGATGGATGGGTGGATGGGTGGATGGGTGGGTGGGTGGGTGGATGGATGGATGACAGATGATGGATGATTGATAGATAGATAATAGAAACTTGTATAAATACACATGCCTCTGTCTCTATCGCTATCTCTCTCTTTCTCTCTGTCTCTGTCTCTGTCTCTTTCTCTCTCCATCTACTTCCCCCACCTCTGTCTCTCAGGAAATTAGAAGGGGTTGGCTGATGACTCCATAGAGGCTGATGGGCTCCATGGTCTTCAGGGAGCAAGATCCAGCTCCAGGAGATCCAGTGGGTCCTCCCCACCTGAAGGGCAGCAGCCTCGGGACAAAAGCCAAAGAAAACTGTTTTAAAGGAGAAACTTATACCTGTTTAATGCACTGTTTTACACCTATTTACAGCAGAATGCAGTGCCTAGCTGATACAAGGGCTATACTCACATCCCAATGTGAGATTCTGTACAGTTTCAGAATGTCACACATCATTTCCACATGATAAAGTCTTAGCAAACATTCTAATGCCAATAACTAAGTACATAAAACCTTAGGATATATTTAGGAAATATAATCTTAAACCTCTTTGTTTTATTATAAACTACAAATGCAGTGATACTGCAATTTATAAATATACTTGTTATTAAAAGTATTTTTCTTGGGGGCTGGGGATATAGCTCAGTGGAATAAGCGCTTGCCTAGCAAGCACAGGGTCCTGAGTTCGATCCCCAGTACCGCAAAAAAAAAAAAAAAAAAAAAAAAAAAGTATTTTTCTTTTACACTAATTTTTCCACCTTATCGGGCTAATTCAGTTTTATCTTTGGGAGTTCAATTTCTGTATCCATCCTCCCAGGGTGTCATCTGAAGTTCAGGTATTTTTCCCAAATTCACCTTGTCATTCTGCTATCCTCTCTGTAATGGTCTTTTTTATTACCACTTTTGATTATTTAGTTAGCCCGTGAGCTATTAGAGAATTGAATTTATATTTTATTTTTCATATTTTTTATTCTAAATATTTTAGATTTGAGGAGGGATGTTTATCCTGCTTCTGAGTCTATTGTATATTGATATCCTCAGCTCTTGCAGAACCACCCACCATCTAATTTTACCAATTTATTTACTCAATTAATCCTTTAAATTTCTATACAGTACTCAGGGTATGTAATATATTAATGTGTTACCCACATCCATATGTGTCCTTATAAGTTGTTTCCTGTTTTAAGCACATAAATTTTTAAAAGTTTTTAAGTGATATTGTGCTGCAGTCTATAATTTAATTTAATTAAAATTTTTCTTTGTTTTGATTTGATGTCTACTTAACACTATATGCAGTATCCATTTGAGTACATGTAGTCAGTAGTTTCTAATTGGTGCATAATGTTCTCTAGTACACAGCTACCACAGATTATTTAATAGTTGCCCCTAAATTCACATCACTGCAATAATGAGGCAACAAGCATTTATTTACAAATCCCCTGCAGAGCTTGTGAGAGCTTCGGAGATTCTTTTTTGTGTATGCGTCTGTATGTATGTAGATGTGTCAAATTTATATCCATATGTGTGTATAAATATAAATGTTGTCTATGATCTTCATTGTTCACTTACAGAAAGTTCACATACTTAGACTAACTAAATAGTGCAAAAATAGCTCTTTGTAAATTTGTGGAACCCATCAATGCTCCTACCGGCACATATGTTAATTAATATGTTAATTAAAGAATGTCAATTAATCCATATCCTCTCCATTGCTTAGTATCACCTACTTCTCCATATTTTATTATGTATCAATGTAAAATTGTATTTCAAATTTTAGTATACATTTTCCTGATAATAACAACTTCACTTACCTTTTCTCTACTTCAACACACAATTTTCATTGGGGTTGTTTTCGTGTTTCCTGATTTTCATGAGTTCTTTGTTTCTCTTGTATTGTCAAGTCATTCCCAGACTTAGACATTTGAAATGTATTGTCCCATTTTATAACCTGTCCATTAAATCTTACTGAACAGTAATGCTTAATTTTCTTATAAAACAATATTTTACTTTATGGTTTGTACTTTTGGGAATTGTAAGAAGTTGTTCTGCCCTCATCTCTTAATTATAACATATGCATATATTTTCTTTTATTAACTTTCTTTTTTTTCATATTTGGATACTTAAAACAGTTTGGAATCTACCAATGTATGTGGCAATAGGTTGGAATCTAGTTTATTTTGATTCACATAATGAATCCATTTTCGCCATATTATCTATCAAATAACCAATCTTTTCTTCATTATTTAGAGCTCTCTTATTATACATGTATATAAAAAGTCTCTAAGCTATTTTTATTGTATATATTTTTACCCATCCTTAGAAATTGATCTTTATATCCTGAAAGACTAGTAAATGCCTAGAGTTTTTTCATTGAGTAAATAATGACAACTAACAATAAAAACTTTAAACCAATGTCAATTCAACAGAATTGTCAGATAAACCAGAGGTCTTTCCTGGAGCTGCTGTGGATGCTCAGAGCTAAAACCCCACTATATTTTCTTACAAGTTCATAACCACTGGTTACAATGTATGGCATTAGGTATCTCGGTTTCCAAGCAGTTTATGGCTTATCATAATTATATAATTTAAGTCCTATAAAACAAAAGTGAGCACAAAGAGAGAGTTAAATAAACTAGGATTAAAAACAAGATTTTGTTTTGATTTTGTCTTCATTGTTGTTTTGTCAGTTCTTTAATTTCCAAAAAAATATATAAATTGGGAGAGGAGAGGGAGACCTTAAAAGTTCAAAGATGAACTTGTACACATAGAAACACTGAAATAAAAATCACATATACATGAATTTTATATATATATATATAATTTATATATGTAATTATATATAATTTATATAATGATTTATATATAACCATATACTATATATATATATATAATTTGTATGGTTCCATGTTTTAACTCCCTTTTTTAGTTGAATAACCAATTGTGAAATTGGATAGAATCTTCCATAAGGCAATCATTTAATAGAAATTTCAGATTACACATAAGCTGCAAATTCAAACCTTTCTGACACACTTATGAAAACTATTCTACAACAGTGCATTTCATTTATTAAAACTTTTTCTTTACATTATTAAAATTAAAACTACTGGATAAATATTATATCAAGATAAGTATTGCACATATAAATCCATCTTCCCTACTGCCTAAATGTTTTTAATAAAATAAATCCATCCCAGCAATGACAAACCAAAAGAACACACCCCTCTCCTGGGAAATTTTGAGGAATTCCTGGAAGATAGGAAGCAGATGGGATCAGAATGTCAGCCTACAACACAGAGATAAGAAAATTACTTTTGAAAGCGACTTCACATACAATAAAATTTCATTCAACAAACAAGACCTTAGGACATAATCAGGGTAGTTCCATATTGTGATTAATAGAGAGAGTTCCCTCTTGCATCACTCACATAAGCTATCCCCAGCAGTTGTGGTTTGCCCCAGTGCCCTTTCTATAACTGCAGAAAAACTCCAGGTCCATAATGAAATGAGTGATCTTGCAGGGTAGGGATCTTAATGCCAGTATGGGATATGGAGCAAAACAGACTAAAGCCTAAGAAACGTTACCCTCCAGCGGAAACCAGAGAAAGAAACAAGAGGAGAAGGTACTCTTCTGCTTGCCCGTGCTAAAGTCATTAATACATCACTCTGAAGTGTGCATTTTTGCCATAAAGAATCTCAAAATAAATAGTAGGCCTAAAGAAGTTGGGTAGGACCCCAGTAAGGAGCTCCTATGCTATGAAAGAATCCTCACATTGGGAAATTACATACCTACCCTCTCAAAAATTTTCCAGTGGAGACAACTCTAATGGGAACACTTACTCACAAATAATTAAAAACTAGCCAGGCATGGTGGTCCACACCTGTAATGCCAGCCCTTGGGAGGCTGAGGCAGGAGGATCATTGCAAGTTTGAGACCACCATGGGCTACAAAGTGAGTCCAAGACCAGCCTGAACTGCATAGCCAGACCTTGTCTCAAGACAACAAAACCAAAACAAATAATTAAAAACTGACTATAATATGCCTATGAAAATAGGCAGGAATCACTGTGGATTTGAGGAAAAGCTACATCACGAAAAGCAGGTACCATATGCATGAAGTTAGTGAACACCAAAAGAATGGAGTTTAAAGAACAATAAAATAAAACTAATGTGCAATATATACGGATTCTAAAAACATACATGAAATCTTAGAAAAACGTGATCATAAGTATTAAAAGTAGAAGGAAGTCAGTAAATGTGAGCAGAAGACACAATAATTGGGCTGGAATACCACACTTGGGGAAGTTCCAGGAAGGCAGAGGAGAGTAGACAGGTCGGGCTTTAGACTACATATGTGCCTTGGTACTCATCACAGTCACTTGACAAGGTGGTTTAATTATACTGATCACTGGACAGACATAGGAAAACATCTAGACATGGTCTAGACATGGAGGAAGTCAGGGGCACTGCACCTTGTAGGACATGGATTTCTTCAGTCCTGGGTGAAGATCTTATTTTCCCTGGCCCGTTAAAGTAGTGGCTGTTGTGGGTGGGTAAATCAGTAGAAAACCCCTGATTTGGCATTCTGTAATACTGGGAACATACAGGAGGAAAATCCAAGCATAGTTATCTTTGGTACAGTGTAAGACTGTGTACATATAAGCGGTAAGGATGAACAAAGCTATACTGCAGGCTTGGTCAAAAAGGCTGGAGATCTAGAGAAAGATTTGTGGATTGATACACTTGAGTCTGGTTTCATCAGAGGTCTAGAATGTGCTTGGGAAGCACACAAACTGTAGGATTTGCCGACTCAGTAGGAGGGGGTACACAGCTTCAGGATCCCTGTGGTAACAGGTGCCCAAGTAATTCACAAGCAGGGTCAGAGGTGAGAGAACAGAGCAGAAATCTGGAGACGCCAAGGCAGCCCGGATTCCCGTGGTGCAGTACTGAGGAGGACAGCCAGCTCTGGAAGCATGGAGAGTCTCCCAGTCAGCTAAACCCTGAGCAGCATGTACTTGTGAGGAACCCACTCCAGACTGGGGACTCGAAAGCTGAGACGTGTTCGGAGCTCAAGCAAGAGAAGAAAGTGTTCCTGCACCCCTATCCAGAAAACTCTGCCAGATACAAAAGCACTAAGTAAAGTGCTCAGAAACATTTTGCCTCAGAAGAGGAGCTAAATGATCTCTGAGTGCAGTGTCCCATCTACAGCAGAAAAGCGAGCCTTGAGAAGATCAAACTGTTTGCATGTAATTTAGCTGCACCTCCAACAGGAGATTAAGAAGGAGATATGATTCACTCAAACACGTAAAACACATATCTACATCTAATAAAAATTACCACACATGATTCAAAGAAACGGGATTACAATTAAATAAATAATTAACTGAGGAAAATAGAAAGAAATTATAGAAATTATGTATATGTTAAAATTAGTAAAGAAAAATATAAAAGCTTGTACCTCATAATTTAACTATATTACATTGTACTAGTCAAAAAGGTAACAAAAGCACAAACTTGTTAAAATAATTATAGCAGATATAAAAAGAAACTAGTAAAACTAGAGATTATTTTTCAAAGAATAAGATTAAAAATGGACTAAACACTAAAAAAAATTAGTCAGTTTAAGGAACTAGCAATGTAAACCTCCAAACAGTAAACTATGGAGACCAACAGGACTGAAAAAATGAATATAGAATCAGAAAAGTGTGGGCAAGTGCTTTAAGCATATAAGAACTGATCCAAAAGTATAGACAATGTGTTAAATCTTTTTAAAAATTAATATATCAATTTTATCCAAATTGGACGAAAATGATAAGCTCATAGATGCAAAAAAGTTCAGTGAACTCAAACACAAAACACCTGAAGAAAAGCGCATCAAAGTCTAATACAATTAGATTTCTTCTGATCTGTAATAAAAGATCAACTCGGATGACGTGAGACTTTCCACTGGAAACGAGGCGAGATCTGATAGTGGACTGCATCTTTACGGTACTGATGGGAACATGATGAGGAGGGAAACTGGAGCCGGGGGAAGTTACTGAGGGCGATAATTCTTTCATAGGTCAATAATTAGACGACTCTTCCTGTGTCCATTAGTTAAGAATTGTAGCCGTTTTTATAAATATAAAAATAAAATCAAAGTTGGGAGTAGACTAAATGTGAGCACAGTCCCATAATGCTAAATGCGAGCACTTTGGCCATGCTATTCTGATATATAAGAGAGACCTTTAAAAATCATTATGTTGGAATCCAAGGGGGGAAAGGGAGGGTTGATGGACTGAAGCAAGAAAAAACAACACTCTTCTAAAGTCTTCTCCAAAACAAGGGGTGGTTACCGTCAAGGGAAGGTCCCCCATATACTCTGGCATTTAGCTAAATCCAGTCATGCCGAAGCGAGAGCTGGGTGAATTTGTTTCCTTTCCTTTCCTTTTTCATTCTCCTCACTGGACCTGTCCTCCTATAAAAGTTACCAGAAAGCAGATGAATGCATTGGAAGCAGTTCTCCGGAGGGTTCCGAGGTCTTGGGAGTTGTTGTTAACCTCTGCGACAGTACAGATGGCCGGGCACAAACCTGCACAAGCAACGCAGAGGCCCAGGCAGAGAGTTCAAGCACTTAGGAATAAATCACGCTTCTCCACTCACTATTCTGGCTCCGGGTACTGGGCTGCATTTGGTGTTCACCTGCGTCCTGAGCATCCCGTCACAGAGCTGAGGAAATTTGTGATGATATGTTCTTTGCTATTTGTTTCTTATTAGCTCACGTTTGCCATACGTAGTGTCTACCTTCTTTGTGTGGAGTTGGTACGTGGTTCATTTTTCTTCCCATTCTTTTCTTTCCCCTCCCACCCCCTTCATCCTTGTCTTGGTCCTCTGACCATTTGAGAAAGGTCTATCTCCCTCCTTCCTGTCATCTGTCTTTTATTTTGCTCTTTAATTTAGTTCTATTATGGGTTCTCACATAAGAGAAACCATGCAATAATTAAGCTTGTGTGTCCTATCTATTTCACTTAATATTATGATTTCAAGGTGTTTCTCCTTCCCTATAAATGACTTAGGTTTACCCTTCTTTTAGGCAGAGGAGTCGTCTCTGTGTGCAAACACCATGTTTTCTTTGTCCTTTTGAACAGCTTACACACAACACTGGGGACTTCCTGACCATATGTACATCTGTGCAAAGAATTCTAAACTTGACCCTCACATAATGGCCTTGACAGTGGCAGCCTCCCACCTGCCTCTCAGTGAAAAGATGCATTTGGCTCAATAATAATTAGCATCAATTACTGGGAGCCCTTTTCCCCGGAGTGAGGATTCCCCTCCCAGGCTGCAGGTGCAGAATTATCCCCGTGACCTTTTGCTCTAAGATGGGTCAGCGAGGAACAGAGTCAGGATCTATCAGGAGAGAATCGCAGGCTGTTCATCTTCCCTGGGCATCATTGTCCGCCTCTGCTGTTCATGTCAGCAGCAGCGTTTTCTCCTGGGAAATTGACAAGGGAAGCAGGACGCCTCATCTGTCCGCATGCTTGCTGGAGCTTTGAGAACAGGCACCTGGCTTCATTTTCTGTGTGCCCTTATGCTCATTCTTAGAGAAAGAAAGCCACTTTATTACAAGGAACAATAACATCATGAAAAGAACACAGGTGGTTGGAAGCTGGCTGACAGGCAAGGACATGAGGCAGAGGCTGGAAGAGGCTGCTGTGTTTCCAGCAAGTGTCTCGGGCTGCCAGGGCCAGGGAGGCTGCTGTATGTACAGGCCCAGGAGCCCAGGCAGCCACTCACGGAGCCAGTTGGTGCAGGTGGACAAGATGCACGCAGATATTTGTCTTTCCCCTCATTTGCTTCACATTATAAGAAAAGAAAATCAAATAACCTCTGTGCCCAGCTATTCTTCTGCCACACTATCTGCAGAATTACATGGACTGACTGCTTTTGTTCTTTGCCACTCTTGGTCATAACACAACGCCTGCTGAAGCACTTCTCAGGTCCTCGTGATCTCTCATGCTGCTGTAGTGATCACTTTGCACCTCAGCAGACATTGATCTCTCCCTGCCCACCCCAAGCAGCCAAGCTCCTCCACAGACTCAGCATATGACCCATCTTTGCTGGTCCCCAACCCATCTCAGCGTTCCCAAAGGTGACTGTCCACTAAGGACTCTGAGAGCCAGAATAGCTGGAGCCAGTCAGCTGGAACCTGCTGTGCTTCAGAATCCAGCTGTGAAAGTTGGGCCAAGCGCTGTTCCACTTCCTGTCATCACCTTCAGCAATTTTCACCACCAGAAATTTCGAGCCCCCTAATGTTTCATACCGCGTTCTCCAAATTTATTTTCTCTAGTATTTATCATTTAGTTTTCTTGGTTATCTTACACATTGGCCTTCTAAAATGGCAGGCATTTCTGCCTATCTTGTGTACCACTTTCATCATAGTGGCCAATTACTGTTTGACACATAGTCTCCCATTAATTAATTAATAAATATCTACTTAACAGACCAAGAACAAGACATACAAACTTTTCATGTCTCTTAAGTGCTTACTCTTTTCTTAACTTAAAGACGGCTGTGTTCAGTGAATAAACCTTACTACCAAAAAGAATCTTTTATTTATCAAAGTCCTTTGATAAAGTAGATGCTTAGTAATCATACAGCATTCTACAATGGTTTTCATCCAAATCTTTTAAAAAAGAATCACTAAGACATTCTTTTCCTACTTCAAAGACAGTCAGAGTAGCACCAATATCACTAATGCCTCTAATAGAGAGGAAAACAACAACTGATACTGAGATTCACAAACTCTTACTCATCGATTCTCGCCAGCAGCGGTAGAAGAGGCACAGGTAAGTTGAAGGGCCGAGCAAATTACTGGAACACAGATTGTCTCTGATGTCACAGCCTCCAATAACCATGGATTTGATTATTTTAAACTCTCCACTCAGACCTGTTTTAACTGCTCTTGTGGTCGTTAGGATAATAATGTTGCTGGTATGAAGCATGTTTTGTAAAGTTTTTTGTGATATCCTGGTCTTTTCATCTCTAGCTTCTGCTGTTCTCCAATGGTTGGCTTTGCTTTCAGGCTCCACATGTGACAAGTGAGCAACGCTCTTCCAACTCCAACCCCAAAGACAGTCATGTCCTAACCTGCAAACCTGTGAACATCACCTTAGCTGAGTCACACGGGAGTGCACACGTGGAGTCTGGGTAAGGATTTTGCGATGGGAATATTGTCCAGATGGGCCTAGTCTACTCACCTGGGAAGTGAGAGGTTTCCTGTTCTGGCATATCACCTGTCCTGGGCTCGCTGCCTACTATGTCATTCTATACATTTTATTCTAATGGCTGTGCTGACCACAGAAATAGGGCACAGAATTAAGAACAGAGGCTTCTATAACTGCTGTTAATATTCTCCTGGCTGCGGTTCATATTTTCTCCTTTAAAATTACTGCCCATTATTCCCAGTGCAGATAGAACCATCCACAGAGCTGCAGACAAGTTTCTTCACTCTCCTTCCTTATGGATGCATATACAGCCAAGTAGCAAATTTCCACTTTGCCTGGAATTATATTTATTCTGTTCCCTTCTACCTTCATTATTGCCAAAGGGCAATACCCTGTGTTTTTGTTTTTATTTTATGTATTTATTTATTTATTTTTTATTTAAAGGCAGAGCCTCATTAAGTAGCCAATTTGTGGGGACTGAGCCTGAGCTCACAATTTGTCTGCCTCCAACTCTCAGTGCTGAGATTATAGGCAGGCATCAGCACATCTGGCTGTTTCCACCTTTGTATCTTCTTCAGAACACCACTCAGAATGAAGTACATATTGATATATTTTCAGTGGTTAAACGATTGCAGAATGGCAGGTGGTCTGTTCACTTCTCTGTTTGGTGAGATATGGAAGGAAGAGATCTTCTCAGCTGTCCTCTCCATTTGCCACTGAAAGTCATGGGTGCACTAAAACAGTTGATAAATATCTGCTCCCAGGTGTTGGGCAGTAAATTCAGTAGGAGCTCTCGTAAGTCCATGGAAATGCCTATAGAAAACAGCCTGAATGACTCTAAATTGCTATTAAAAAGAAAAAATACATAATTCAATCAAAGATGAAAAAGATGCATAAGTAATAACACAGGTGGCTGTGTGGTACAAATCAAAGAGAAAAGGACTAACTTCTAAGAGTAAAAAGAAAAGCAAAGAATCTGGGGATTTTCTCACCAATGAAAATGGCAAAAGATACTAAAAAGTAAATATACCCCCAAGTGAATGTCAGGTGTCTTAATTGTTCACCAGACTCAGAAAATTCACTGAGCAAATAAAGCATTTAACCACTTCCTTTATCCAACAGGAATTATTTGTACACCTGATATTTGCCATATATTTTGATATTTGCTTCTGAAGATATGAAAACAAAACAATACATTCCTTGTTGTAATAGTTATTCAAAGAGCAGTGAATACATACCAAAGGTATGAGGACGAATATCAAATGGTTACTCAGTGGAACAACTGTTAGAATATCTGTTTCTGTTTTAATGTGTGTTAAGACTGCTTTTGATTACAAATCACAGAAAATCTAAATCAAAATAAGAAATATAAAAATAATTGACTTCTATGTCTGAAAAGTTCAGAGGTAGACTTTTCCCCAGACATAGATGAACTGGGGGCTCTAATATCAAAATATCCTGGTCTTTTCATCTCTGATTTCTGCTGTCTCCCAATGGCTGCTTTACTTTCAGGCTCCACATAGAAGAAAGATAGATTTGTCTTCAACCAGTTTCATTTCCGGGGTAACTGAAAATGTATTCTTTAAGAACTTCCAGAAAACATGATTACATTGCATTAGGGCTGATTATGTCATTTGCTCATCTTTGAACAAACTGCCATGACTAGGACAATAAAATGCTCTGATTGACCAGACATCAATCAGGCTTCAGCTTTCATCAGGGGAGCAATCAACTCGACCTGAAGTACAGGGTCTGGGAGAAAGGGAAGAAGTGGCACACATGAAATTCAAGGTGCAGCCACAGCAGAAGGGAGAACTAGTGCCAAACAGAACACAACAGAACAGAACAGTAAAGAAACGTGGATATCCACTAAGTAATAGAAACAGAAGAATAAAGAGAGAAGTAGAAAATACAATTTCAAGAAATATTCATTTGATCAAATAATTGCTAAGCTGATCTCGGATGATGAAGATAATCTAGGTGAATGTGTTCCCTTCCTCACCTCAGTGCCGAGCAGTGGTGAAAGGGAAACTATGTGGGGTCACCGTGATTAACATGTGATAGTTCCATTTCTCTACGTGTTTATCTTTAAGCGTGGGTCAACAATTGCCCACATCAGTATCATGGAAGTTAGTTATATCAAAATACCACTATATCAGGCTTTGGTGCTTTATACTGTGCATTTGAAGCCCTGGGACTGGGGTCTACGACCTATACTTTAACTAAACCAAATTAGCGGGGAGGATCCTCATATACATTAAAGTAAGAAGTACAATTCCAAATAATTTGTGTAATTTCTTAGGAGCACATGGGTACAAAGTTCATTCATCTAAGGAACAGGTATTTATTGAGCACCTAATGCATCATAGAAGAAATCATCCAGCACTGTGAATATGATAGTGAAATATTATTTCTATATAATTTGAAAACTCCATCCAAAATAAAACTAGGTGCCCCCCCTTATTCAGAAATCAAGAAGTATAAGACAGAAACAGCAGACTATTGAGCTAAGTGAATGGGATTGATTATACGTTCATGGAGCCACCCCTGCCTGCCACTATATCATCTCTTTACCTGATCTAAAGACCAGCTGATCTGACCCCTCAGAACTGAGGAAACAATGTACACCCTTAAGAACCTCTTTGTTAGAAAGGTTCTGTGATATCTGGTGTAAAAGACAGGCGAAGTTTCTGTGAGACCAAAGAGGCAGATGGATCCAAGGTTCCACAGAGTGCAATTTACTAGGAACTTGCTGACTCAATCATAGTCAAAGGTGGCAGTAAAACCAGTGCATCTCAGTGATTTGGGTCAGAGGGAGGGGGTTTATGTAGTGATCAGAACAAAAGTGCTTTCATATAAGCTAGAATGATCTCATTTATCTGATGACACCAGAGTCTGGGTTGTAAAGCTCCACACTATTGGGAATGTTTTGTATATTTATAGAATGCAGGCAAATTCAACTGGAAAAACAAAACAGTTTTTTAGGAGCAGTTATGGTGGCTTCTTACACTCAGAGGTAATCACACACACACACACACATACACTCAGAGGTAATCACACACACACACACACACACACACACACACACACACACACGTACATTTTATGATGTGTTCTGGTCCACTTAGCAAAGTCTATTACAACATATTTAACCTAAGCTCTTATTTCTTCAGACTTCATTTCAAGAGCCTGGAGACTTGGCATTTGGTATAGAATCATTAGAATAATTTTCCACCTATTCCATCAGTGGTTCTCCAAATCTGAACCCTCTACCAGCAACATCAGCAACACCTGTGGACTCATTAGCACTGGTCCATTCTGAGGCTCCTTGCTGCCTGAGAACTATCTAAACAGTCTTCCTTCAGCACCTCCCTGTTCCAGGTAGTCAAAGGGACCAGTGTTGCTGTTTGACAGCTTGACCCTTGGTTGTGATAGGGAACCATCTCTTAAGCCGCAGCTCTTCACCTATTCGATTCAGGGTTTTGCTCTGAGACCAGGGACCTCCTCTCATAATCATCTGCCTCCTCTCAGATGCGTGAGCCTCCATGGGTAGCATCTCCTGGCCCTCATGCTTCAACCTATGCCATGCTTGCATACTGAGGTGAGCTGGGCTCTGCCATGAAACACTTTTCTTTTAACCCATTAAAAACCCAAGCTACAGAAATAAAGTAGAAAGTTTTAAAATAGGCCCAAACATAAATGGTATGTCATGGTATGATAAATGTAGTAATTCCATGAATGATGTTAGGATAGATCTGTCCTCATCACATACAAGATCCAATCCTAGTACACCAGAATTGAGGTGAGCAAAACATTAATACACAAGAAAATTACTCATTGCAATATTGTTTATAATAGTCTAAATTGAGCTGCAAAGCAAATGGTCATTGAAATCCCACAAAGTAGCTGCTTTCAATGAGTTAAATGAAATGGAACTGTAAAACAAAACTCATGGCACATTCCTATCATGCTATAGATATTAAGTGGAGATTGAAATCTATAGAACAATGGTTATCATGTCCAAATTTTGTGTAAAATAAGAATGCAAACTAAGGCACATGAGTGTTTTAAAATGGCAAGCATATGTGTTCCTGGTTTACCCTTTTTACATACCTGGCTTCTATGCACACATATTTCAGAACATGGCTTTTTACAAAAGACACTAACTATTTTCAAATACTCTACTACTATGACCTACTAAGGAAGCATATATTCATCTACAACACAACAGTCAATTCTCTGTAGTAAAACTGCCTGTCTTCTACCCTTCTCTACTTACATCATGAGGCACCTACATGAAGACTTTGTACATATAAAAGATAATATCAGTACCAATTATGCTGGTAGTCAAAACCTAAAAAGTGTCTGCTATGCTTTCACATTTTTAGAATGTAAAATAGGTAGCCAAGGTTGGGGAGGTTACAGGACAAGGAAGGGAAGGGACTGGGCAGAGGAGGAGCTGGCCACCTCCCTGCACGGGCTCTTCTCCCCTGCTTCCTTCTTCCCCACGTCTTCAAACCATGGCATCAACTCTCACTGATCAAATAAATTAATACACAAGAATTATCACTGAAAGGAACAAAATGGAGATGTTGTCTGTTAACAGGGATCCCAGTCCTGAAAACCCATAAAAATATATACAACTAAAATGCAGCCCTTTCTGAGAAAGCTGCAAGAGTTTGATCCTGAACGTGACCCAAAGGCCCATGTGTTGATGTTTGGTTTCAGCTTGGCACTGTCAGCAGGTGGTGGGAATTTTGAGAGATGAGGTCTATAGGAAGTCTTTATGTCGTGGGAGTCATAACCTCAAAGGGGACTGTGGTACCCCAGTCTTTTCCTTGCTCTTGCTCTTTACCCAGGAGTGAGGCCAGCAGCTTGGCTGTGCTGGGTGTTCTCTGTCACTGCCATCCAGATCCTCCACGAGATGCCTACAGTCAGTGGGTCTGCCCACTCATGGACGAGAACTCTAAAACTACGAGTCAAAAAAACCTTTTCTCTTTATAAATTAATAATCTTGAGCATTTGTTAGAGTGAGGAAAAGCTGACAAACACAGAACACATTAGATAGCTTTTGTTTAAAATCAAAATGACTTAAAAACTAAAGACAAATAGGAACCCATATTATATTAAAGCTCAAGGAAATTATATGTGGCTAAATGTAAGGTCGCCGATGATATCACCATGATGAAGTCTTTCTGGCTGGCTGCCAAGCCCACCACTGTGTTATCACTTTTTCACATTCTGCTTTCCTGTCTTCATTTTTTTCCCTCTAGGCTGAGTTTATTCACCATTCAGACTTAGCTGTACCTAAGGGATCATGAACCACTCTATAAAATTGGACAGTTCTTTCCTCTGTTCACTTTCTGGAAGTAAGTTAGACTTTCTGGTAACTTTATATTTTACTTTTATATCTCAGTGCTACATGTTTACCAAAGGAGAATAATACTCAGTGAGCTTATACAGAGCAGCAGGAAAGCCTGCTAAAACTACAAAACCGCAAACTCCATGTAAGAAAGAGAATATTTCAGGATAACAAGTTGTCACTAAACAGAGGGTAGAGGTAGGAGAAAAGAGGTCACTTTAAAAGTAAAGCCCATTTTTCTTAAGCAAAATTTCCAGTCATAGCATTTAAATGCCACTCCAGCAGTTCCACTTTTCACCTCGTGTTTTCAGGGAACCAAAAAAGTACATTGAAATGTGCCTTTGAGCATCAAAGGGAAAGTGGGGAGGGGTCTGGATGGCAGGAGCTTTGGGTACCAGCTCAAACGTTCACCTGTGTCACCTGTTATTGGTGTCCTTTCTGTACAAAAAAAATACTAGTTTTAAATCCAGCTGGAATAAGAGATGCTGGAGAATAACTTTCTACAGTGTCTTAAACTGAAATCAAGTGAGAAAAAACTTAGACATAAGGCCGCGATTGTGACAGTAGGACAGCTCCTCCACGGGGCCCATTTATAATGAATCGTCTTCTGAGATGGAACTTCCCTTCCCCTAACTAGATTTATCAGGAATCCACTTGGATAAAATACCTGCATTTTCCTCATCTACACGCCACCTCTCTCTGTCTCTTCTCCAGTGTATGTCAGGTAGCAGAACCTAAGACATAAGTAAAATCAATTAGAAGGAGCCAAATCTCTATTTCAAAGAATCACGCTCACAGAGTGTCTAATTCTTTGTGGTTTTCCTGGAATTTTCTGTGTGTGGCCCCAGGAACCCTATTAGTTCCCAAAAAAACCAGTCTTGATTAGATGTGTTTGGTATGAGATGTGAGGCACAGATTAGAAATGGGTCACATAAGCCCTGTGTGGATACTTAATGACTATTTAGCTAGGCTGGTGGTGTTAGTCTTAAAACATCACATTAGTTTATAAAGCCAAATTTTACAGGAGGCCTTGGGTATTCCCAAAAGACAATTTCTAAGAGCCCACTAAAATAAGTAAATGTAAACATCCCAGTAAAATATTTCTAATGTTGCCAGTTAAAGAAGCAAGAACTGTATATAAAATACACAAAGAAGAAAGTTAATCTGTAGAAAGTGAGTGGATTATTGGCTAAAATCTGAAAATACCATGATAGATTTCTCAACGCTCTTCTAGAGTTCTCTGATTTAAAATGCCAACCAGCAAACATAATAAATCTGACAGTCTTTTTGAAGAGAACACTCTACAAGTGAAGTACCTGAACTACACTGACTATCCTGTCAACTTGACTTCAAATGCTATTGTCTAAATCTTGCCATTAGGAAATAGAATAGATATATTCTTAATGAGTCACTCTTCACTTCTTCTTATGTGTTTGGCAGACAGACATCTACTTTGATTAGAGAGCAGAGAGAGAGTGGGTGAAATGCAGGAAAGCCTGTGCGGGCTATTGGAATGCAGAGGAAACCAGCCCAGGCACCAGCTACCATGTTCTCTCCTACATTTTCCGGTCTCCCTTTTAGTTAGGTTGTGGTCCTGTGGCTGAAGGGTCACTGATAAAATATAGATGAAATTCTGATCTCAAGTGGTTAAAAACAGATGTGAATTCTCTCCTGCCTCTAGCTGGAAGTGAAGAATTCAGAAACGGAGTCATTGTAAAGTGGAAGCAGCTGCATTCCTAAAACTTGACTGGAGAAGCTGAGTCGCTAACACCTGACTTGCATCATATTATCATGTGGTGGAATTCTCCTTGCTTTTTTCACGCAGGGCTGTCATGTTGAACCACTGAGAGTATTGCTTATTTAAAATATAAAAACTAAGAATGTTCATTTAAGTCCCTCTCAAATTTCCTCTCTGAAAGATCTCAAATCTATATTACAAAATGGCAGACTGGCAACCCATCACATAATCATTTATGAATAGGTGCTATTGACTCTTTCTGTCTTTAGTAAAATACTTAACTGGAGAACTGTATCCTCATAAAGGTACAACTATGTTGCCCAGCTTGAAGTGCAAGGACATGAAAACTATTTTCTTCCTCTGAGGTAGCTACTCTGGATTGCCGTGTGCTTTGTTCTTTTTTCGCCTCAGCTCCTTGTACGTTACAGCGTAGACTTCTTTTATCTCTGCACCATGATAGACTGTTATGTTGCATTCAGAGGGATTTGTGCATTATTCATTCAAATGGATATAGCAGTAGTAAGAATAAATAGCTTTAGGACCTTTCCCTCGACTTTAACCCTGTCCTGAGCTGTCCATCACTAAGTCACTGTGGCTGCAGTGTTGTGAAGGGTAAATTTACACAGTGGATTCAAGCTGGGTCTCTATTGCTTGTTACCTGCACAACCTTGAAGAAGTTATTTAGCTACTTTAATTCTTACAACTTTTAAATCTATAGAATGAGAATAAATATATCCATCTTATGGTTATTAACAAGATAATGCTTATATGCTTGTGCATAGCAATGCCAGTCATGAATGAGTGCTAAGTAAACACTTGCTGAATGTTTGTGACTTCAAACAGACAGCATAAAAGAACAGAAGTATGCATACTCTCTGTGAGATGTGCACAATGGGGTGCTGGTGAGCAGTAATGCTTTGTTGTCCTGGGATGGCTCCACACATGAAGTCATTGAATGTGGAGATTGAAATCATGCACATCATGTAATATTCCTAACACAAGGACACAACAGACACCAATAAGCTCAAGTTCACAGGTAATATTAGGTGTAGAAAATAAATAAGAAATTATGAATTTGGCATGGTGGCATATACATTGTGGAGGACTACCTGGGTGACTATCCTTGAAGGAGGAGCAATTGTCTCCGTTTTGGCTGAACCTGACCCTATTTTTATGTACTGATAAATACAGAGCTCGCTAGGACTTTTCTTTGATTGGCTTTAAGCAATGCATATTGGCCCATATGTAGTCTTTGAAGACGACAAGCAGTGTTCCTCTAGACCCCCTGTTGTTCCCTTGTGTAAGCTGGGATGAGGTGGGATAAAGAGTCAGTGCTCCAAGCTATTGGCTGGGATCTGGGATGGAGCCTTGAGATAGAGGCTGTGACTTCCCAGGGCTTGAAAGATCACATATCAGAGCTGAAGCACTGACCCCAAAGCGTTAGATATGATCTCAACTACGTTATACAGACTACTTTTTCTTCATATCCTTCTCTTTGCATTTGCAGAGGTGGTTTCAGGCCTGCTACCTAGCCCAGCTCACAGCACTCATATATTTCCCACCATTCTCACAGTTGCTCATCCTCAAGCCACTCCTTTCTTCACAAATTAATATAAACTGGATTCAACCCTAAGTTGAGGCCTTTGTTCTGGATAGACATCATCATGGCTGCACTTAGGTGGTGCTTGGCTCCCCATAACTACCAATATGACTTAGAGTTTGTATTCTCATCATGGGTTGCATTAAAAGTAGTAAATTAGAATTAACTCATTAAAATTTCAATAACTTTTCCATGGAATTATAAACATAAACTTCCTGGGCAGCAATAAGAACTAGGAAGGGCTCTCCATAATACATAAAATTCCAGCCTTCTTGTTCATTGAGGTAAGAGGATTGTAAATTCAAGACCAGCTTGAGCAACTTACTGACATAGGGAGACCTTGTTCCAGACTTAGAAAAAGGGATCACGAGGTAGCTCAGTGCAAAGGCCCTGAGTTCAGTCTCCAGAACCACCTAAAAGCAAACCAAAACTAAACCAAGACAAAACAAAAGACCAGTTATGCATTTTGAATTTTATTACCTTTGCATATAAACATAATTACATTTAAGTTACTAAAATTTAAATTTAAATGTTTACATTCAACAGATGACACTTGAAAACTTAACTACAGCCTTCATGAGCTGATTTAAACCAGCTCCTCATACTTGGTTTTCATCTACTTAAGTTCATTAAATTCTTTGAATTAGCGAACTCTAGGTAGTTTATTCCATTATATGCCTCCAAGTTAGGGGCAATCCCCACTACAGCATGGAAAATAGGCTGAAGCCCAAAGCTAAGAGGTGTTAGAGGTGTTAATGGAAACACCCTAGACAGATGATTCCAAGCCTCATTTCTTCATTTTTTCAATTGAGGCCTGGGGACAAAAAACAACACCTAACTCATAAAACATTTATAAAATGAAATTATTCATGTGAAAAACATGAAACAATGCTTAACACACATGGGAGTTCAACCTGACCAAGGACAAACAGTAATACCCCTTTGGGTCTGATAATGAAAAGCTCTTGACCGAGTAACCTCACCCAGGTTGTGTGTTTGTGTGTTTTGTGTGTTTTTGTTATCTTGCCACGAGCAAGTAACTAGAATTACCTAGACATGATGCCATGCTTGGCAGTGACTATTTACACAATGCAGCCCTGGCATCATTAGGCAGATGAGAAAAAGCCTGCCCTGAATCTTTTGAAAGGACTGTGTCTTGTTGAATTTGGGTCAAATGGGATGTTGTGTCTGCATTGGAGGTGAATACAAGCAAGCAACCCAACAGAAAAGATGTTGAAAATACTAACAGCAAGAGGGAATCCAGGACCCACTCTAAGGATGTCCATCCCTGACGTCTACTAATTTCAAGCAATATACTAACATGTTGAACATATAAAAGTTCCTACATAAAGAAAAAAACAACACAAATTTGTGCAGTGTATAAGATCACTATTTATTGAATATTAGTCCCTTTTATTCTTCATTTTAAAAGGTTTATTTTAGATTTATCCCTAAAAAATAATATAAAATCGTGAGGGTACCACACCAGCTGCTCAAATATTATTAAGAATTTCTATTTAAAGGAAACCTCGAATGGGTCATTTTTAGCCTTAGCCAAGGAATGTGTTTAAAGAATGAATTCTTTACAGATGACAACTTTACCTTTGTGTTTCGTGTAACCAACAAAATGTCACCAACATGTCCCATCCCCGGCCTAACTAGAGCATGTTGCAACCCACTCAATCCTACATATTCTTAAAGGGTTACTGCTGGCTGCTGACCACTCCCAGCTCAGTATCAAAAAATATCATTATCACTTGAAGTAATAAAAAAGTCATCATAATAACTGCAATAAAGAAACAGTGACTAAAATTTAATAGCTAAGTAAGGATTTAAAATAATGTGTGATATATTTCAGTGTGCTTCATTTTGTCTCTTCCCAGTTGACTTCTGATTACTTCACTGTGCATTGCTCAGCACCAAAGCTGGAGTCTGGGAAATCAGAAAAGATAAAACTCTACACAGTCAATGTTGTGACTTATCAATAACTGTTCAAAGATTTGTTTAAAAATGTGTTTCACATTTCAGTGATATCTAAAACTGAGTGTTGGGCAACATACTAATTTCTTTCTATCCAACATTCCTTGAAGGTTGGCCATGGTGGATTCAAACTTGATTGAGTTGCAATCCATCTGTGCCTGTGCATAAAAATGTATATGAGCTGAGGATTTAGCTCAGTGGCACAGAAACTGCCTGGCAAATGTGAGGTCCTGAGTTCAATCCCCACTACCAAAAAATATATATGTATATGTGTGCCCTGCTTTGTGTAAGTACCATAGGTATGAGATGTATGGCCACATCTTGTTCTTCACTCCAAAGGGAGAACATGTTACAGATTCATGGATAGAGAGAATATACACCAACCATTATGCATCTTGAATATCACAGAAGTGAAATAGTAATTTTGACTAAAAAGAAATAATTATACAATTGCTATTATGGACCAGTCCCACTTCTTCTAAATCATGGTTTAGAAAGGTAAGCTAAACATAAAATCTATACTTTTTTGAAGTTTATAACCTATTAGAAAAACTGAAAAATGCTTGTATTTATAAACAATATGCTTTTCTATCTATGCTGAGGAAAAGATATGGTATAATTCAGTGGTAAAACACTTGCCTAGCAAGTATAATGTCCTGGTGCTCAATCCCGAGAAATGGAAAAATTAGAAGGAAGAAAACAATGAAGGAAAGAAGAAAGGAATAAAGGGAAGAGAAAAGGGAAGGAGAAAGGAGAGAGAGGGGTGAGAAGAGAGGGAAGGAAGGGAGAGAAATGAAAAGAAAAGAGGGAAGGGAAGGGAAGGGAAGGGAAGGGAAGGGAAGGGAAGGGAAGGGAAGGAAGGGAAGGGAAGGGAA
>PVLD010018641.1:0-17692 GCA_004027595.1 Dinomys branickii | reverse complement strand
TGTATTGCTTCAATGGAGGTTTTTTTGGCTAATAACACTATCACAGATTGGGCAACTTTTAAGGACAGTTTCATTTTTTGTCTCATGATTCTAGGTGTCTAAGATTCAGGGCTCACATCTTACAATGGTCTTCTCTACTGCCAAAGCCTCAGGGTGGTGTTGGGCCTCACTGTAAGAGACAGAGACTACAGGCACATGTGTGTGTGTGTGTTTCTGTTCCATATCCTGTAAAACTACCAGTGTTCAATCACAGGGCACAAACTTGGAGATCCTATCTAATTCTAAGCTGCTTCCAAAGGCCCCACCTCTAAATTCCATGGTTGAAAAAAAGTTTCTATCTTTTTAATACCTTGCAATTAGCATTCAACTCCAATATGGATTTCTGAAGGGGTAAACTGTATTCAAACCATAGCAACATCACTAATTTTTATTACAATTACATGTGACAATGAGAATATTTTGAATATTCTGAGTTAAATATATTACTAAAATTGCATTCACCCATTTCTTTTGGCTTTCTTAAACTGCCTACCAAAGATTATTAAATTTGTTCCTGTCTTGTATTTCTGTTAGATGGTGTTGATGTAAAAATTTTCTTAACATTGAGTTCAACAAAACATAACATCTCCCTCCATAAATATAAGATTCTCATTATGGTGTTAAATCGTGATATATGTATGAGGTTAGCTGATTTTGTGCTCGTGTTTTGTCTTTGAAATTAACCTTGTACCTCATATATGTATTAAATTTCATTTTTAAGTTTTAATGTGGAAGGTCGCTAGTAAAATGAATGGAGGAACAAAATTTCTAAGGGTTTCAGGGAAGACCGAAAGTAAAATGGGACCAAGGACACCAGGGAGGCAGCAGACTGGGAAGCACAGCCGATTCAGAAGTAAGGATTTCAGAAGGTTCCAGTGCCTGCTCTCAAATAGCCAGTGGAACTTGACCTTCATAAACAGTGCCCCTACAGTCTCATCCGTCTCACTGTCTTCAGCCTCAAACTGAAAAGCAGACTGACTCCCTCCAGTTCCTGTGACTTGATGCCAGAGTTTTATGGAGCACAAAATACTTCTCTGGGCTTATAAGAATGTGGCTAAAAGAAAGAAATGGAATTCCATCAAGGAGGAAGAACTTCAAAAACAAGTAAGGACTAATGAATATGTTAAGCCTCTTAAGACAGAAGTTTGAGGGGGAAATGTTGGCAATGTTGAGGATAAACTATAGAAGATTCTCTATACCAGACTAAGGAAATAGAATTTACCCTCTAAGTCAGTGTTGGTCAACCCTCCCTACTGCCACTGTTCACCCTAGAAAGCATTTGGCAGTATCTGCAGATATATTTATAGTTGTTACTTCCAGACAAGGGGTGCCTGCTATTGGTGTCTATGGGGTCGTGGACAGGGATACTGCTATACAAAGATACTCCACTGCACCACCCCAAAGCATTTTTAACCGAGTTAGGAAACCTGGTTCCAGGTAATAAAGAGTGATTACAGGTAGATGACTCAGTCAGTAGTTTAAATTTCTTTCTATACTTAGCTACATGTCATATCTGTGTACCTTAAACAAGACAGGAGAACAATTTATACTCTGTCTCTCAACCTGACAAAGTCCATGCTTATATCTATGCTTATTTTAAATAAAAAAATCATAATGGTGACAAGAACTTTGTATAATTATTCTTCTTCAAGATGTTGCTTTACGGAATTTTATTTAGCCTTAGAAGGAGCACACCAATTACTGAGATGGAACAAACTATTCTGATAAAGAGAATGTTAATCTGAAATGACCTGAAAGCGAACTCTTATGAAAGGCAGGAATGTGTTTCCACTAATTTTGGGTCTTATTTTGATATTCTATCTGATCTAAGAGATGTTCAAATAATCAGAGCCAGAAACTATCTTCACTGAATTTCTATCTGGAAAAAAATGATAGATATATTGGAATAATTCATCCCAATTTCTGCAAATTCCAGAGTAGAGCTATGGAATGAACTATTGTTTCAATAATTCCTGGAACATAGTAGCCTTTGGATAAATGTAATTTCTTCTTTTGCTTACCTCTTCTGAGGATATCTCAGCCTCTTAAAGCAGACACACATTTTGTAAGGTTTTTGGTTTTCAAAACTAGGCTCAATGTGTCATTTTACATTTGTAAATTCTCTTTCTTACTTATTTCAAGCTAAAAGTAAGAATCAAGACAGTGGCTCAAATGGCTCTCAAGAACTGTTTGATGCCCCACAGCATAAACTGTCTACATCTTCCCAGAAAATACAGAGCTCATCAGGGCATTGACCAACAAAATGAAATAGATCAATAAAACTGGAATCTCTCATAGTGATTTTCTTCTACCTTGCAGCATTAAACTTTAACCTCTACACTAAAAGCTATGAGGTCTACATTCTAGACCTGTAGCCTGTCTTGGTTCCTCATCTATTTTGATGACAGGATTTGTCATCAAAATTTACAAACCAAACTATATGAGCTCAAATTCCTACTGTGTACAAATGAAACTAAAATTTCTAATAGTTTCCCTCTTGTAGTTAGAGAAAATTTCTTCCAACTGTTTACTCCAAGGTCTTTCAGTGTTTTTTGCCTTTATAAAAAATCCAGAACCAATATTATTCTTACTACCTCACTTTTATTTGTACCACCTGAGGATGATCTTCCCTCCACCCCACTGCAATCACAAGGTGGTTTCTATCTATTTACTTCTGCCTTTAATTGATTCTTATCACAGTCACCATGATAATGCTCTGGAAACATACATCAGATCAAGATACTCCACAAACTCTACTTTGGCATTCCATAGTACTCAAGGTAAAATTCAAAATCTTTGAAATGGACTTCAACAAATAACATAAAAAGCCTTAAACTCTTTCTGTAAAGGACTAGAGAATAAATATTTTAAGATTTTCAAGAAAAATAGTCTGTGTCTCTACTTTATTCAAAGCAGCTGAGGAAATGTAAATGAATAGCTATGTTTGACTAAAACTTTTTTAGAACAGCAGGTAGTAGACCACATTTGGCTAGTTAGGCAGAGGTTTTTTTTTTTTTATAAGCACAATAACAGCATAATCAAAATTGAATTATAGACAAAGCAACAGGAAACCAACAATAGTTGTTGCATTACATATTGATAACTTCAAAGTGTATGCTCAGGAAAACACATATAGACATACAAGATTGATCAAACAACCAGTCATCAACTATTCCTTACCATAAAGTGACATAAGACAATAGTGAAACCATGTTAGCCATCCTGCACCTATGTACATACATACATACATACATATTTGCCTCTTTCTTCCTTTTCTCCTTTCCCTCATCCCATCTGTTCTTTACTTTTGAACAGATTTCCTTCATGCCTCTTAGTTTATATTCCCACCCTCAGGTTCTTACACCAGTGACACAATACGTTGCTTGCATATGTACCTCTGATTTATTTCACTTATGAGTATGGTGTCTAACTGTGACCATTTTAGGCAGAGGTTTTGGACCATTGTCGAATATCCTTCTTTCCTGCTTTATTTTTCTTCTTCATATTTAACATTATCTGCCATACTGCTATTAAGTTGTTTATTTTATGTTTCTCACAATTATAATATAAATTACTCAAAGAAATGCACTATTTATATGGAGTATCTCTAACACAGAGAGCAATGCCTGGTACATAATAGTCTTTTAGGGAATATTTATTGAGTGAATGAGTAAAGCACTGCATAAGTAAATGAATGAACTGTGATGATGCAACCATGACAACCACTGGAGAAGTGCTGGCTGATATTACAACAGCAAGCAGAAACACCAAAATGACACCCAGCGTTTAGAGGCAGATTTATTCACATCAACAGGCACTGACTGGGATCATCCCCAGAATATTAGTCCCTGATCTCTAGTGGTCAACAGGTTTTTATATGATGTACAAGCAGAAGGTACAAAGAAGGCACAAAGCCAAGTCAGAATGGTCTGGCTATCCTGATGAGCTAGCAGAGTGAGATCATCAGTTACTAGGGTAGATGAATGAGCATCAGTTCATGAAGCTCAGTTCAATGGTACAATCAGGCATCCTGAATGTTCGGTGACACTCTTGTAGTTACAGGGGCCAAGAAAATAATTCCAAAACCATGAAGCAGTTACAGAGCTAGGCAGTTTCAAAAGAACAACAACTTAAATAAAACAATTTCTCTTGTACAGTTTTTACCTTTCTGTGTACCACTTTACACATATGCAGAAAACTAAAACTTACACTGCACTGTACATATCACCAGGCACAGACCTCATTACATTGATTAAACATCCCCCAGGACACTCTTTAGATTTCTTAACCATGGAGGCAACTATAAATTAGAAAAATAGAGAATTTAATGTTTCCATAACACTATATATTTCAAAGCCACTCTCAATATTATCCCATTTCGTCCTGATAACAGTCCCAGGAGGAGTCAGAGAACAAATTTAATTTGTCAACAATAAAAGACAAGACAAAGAGACTGAGTAACCTTCCCAAGGCCATAGGTAATACTGAGCCATTCAAAGCACTCAGGCTCGAAGGCGGGTATAGGAACTTCATGAAGCAGTTAAGTTGCAGTGAGGTATTTTCCTCTTATGGTACATTTGTTTCTTGGTAGTTAAGGTTTTATGTTTCACAATAAAAGGAAAATATATTCAGGGGGAAAAATGAGAAGAACTTTGTTCCTGAAACACTTTGCAAAGTTGAGGGAGAGAGCAAGGCAGTTAAATTCACCCATCCTTGAAAATAAGAACTCTCTAGGCTTTAATAAGAGAATTATTGGGTGATAAATGACAATTTGCTAGTAAGAATGAAGAATTAAGGCAATATTCACTAGGAGGGTACTAAAACCCTGAAAAATAATCAATCCTTTAAAATCCTATGGCCTCTGTTTTTCTAAAGGCTCTCCCCCCAGGGTTTTGGCAAGGTTCACTTGCAGTCTCGGAAACACTTTTGTGCTTGCTTCCAACTTCCTGCTTAATTGTGGGTTTGGGGAACCAGTACCTGCTCTCTTAGCAGCATGAGGAGAGTGAAAGATTTCTGAGCTCCTACATCTTAGGTCAACCATGTGCTAAAATAGAAATAGAAATGTGAAATAATGTTTTCCAGCATAACATTCTGATTTCTGACATTTGTTACATTAAGGCTTGGTGGTTTTGGAGGGAATATCAATGCAAAGTCAGTATAAATGCTCTTTCTAACTTCCAAGTCAACAGCTGAGATGTGCAGCCTCTTTACATCCATAATGTGACTTGTAGGTAAAAGCACACTTCATCGGGTTCTGGCATGCACTTTGGGAATCCTCCCTTTTATTCATCATCTGCAACTAAACAATCAGAGAAAACGTTTATAACCAACAATCAGTCCAAAACTTCTAATGGAATGAAAAAGATCCTAGAGGACGAACTGCTAATTGGAGTGGCTCCACGTGGAGTGGCTCCATGAGCAGTAGGTTGAGAAAGACTCTAGTGCTATCCCTGAGGTGAGCATGTTCGGCGGCTCCAAAACGTCTGTCCTGGATCTTACTCTTCTTGCCAGGGCCCTCCAGTTGGAATTCCCTCATGCTGCCCAAACCATTCTGTAGCCACACTTCCTTTTTTCTACAAGGTTGTTAATTTTGCTCTTTTACTAAAATGTAGCCCTTTTTGTGCTGTGATGCACTGTGCATGTTTAAGCCTCTTCTTGGAACTACAGCCTCTGCTACCTTCAAATTCTATTGCACATTTGCATCTTCACTTTTCAGATTAGTGTTTCCTGTGACTGTTGATGCACTACTTAATACATGACCATCTCTTTTAACTTCAGTATGAGATTTAGGATTTGAATATCTTTGACTCGTTGCACAGCAGATTCCACATGATGAATGGGTAAATACATTTGGTTCACAGAACAGATGATCCACTTCTCACTGTTTTTAATGTTTTCAGGCCCTTTGTGTTCTTCTGAACTTGTAGTCATCTATGAAATAGAATGAAACCTTTTCGTCATGACATACAGAATTATTTCTGGTTTGGAGCCAGCCTGCATGTCATTCTGCTTGCTTCTCACTGTGGCCTTTTCTGCTACCCATGCTGTCATCCTGCACACCGCATAAACGTGTCCCTCATATCAGGATGGTGCTGAGCCGTCAGACTTACCTCAAGTTTGCCTCATTTTGCTTTAAATATTCTTGACAGCCCCTACCATCTTCCTTGGGTATGCACAGCCTCAGCTAAGTGCACCACCCCTCCTCCAATTCTCAAACGCTCAGCTCAGTGACAGTTTCTCTGAAGTGCATCTGATCTGCACGCAGAGCTCTACCCAACATGACAGCACGACCACTGTTCCTGCACAGTCTTCTATAGCAATAACAGTGACATCTTAGGAACAAAACTACTGTCTGTGGGCCTTTCACTCCTGCCAGAGGGAGAGATTGCTGATATCCGTATTCTACTCGCCATCAGTCAGAAAGAGCTGGTAAATACAGAACACTATATGAAATTCTCGTGTTAATTTAAAATATTTTTAATGCATAAATAAGGGCTCCCCTTTATGGAGTTTAAAATGTATTTGGAAATGTTAACTAAGGAAACTCTAAAAACTACAAGTAACTTTATGTTAGTCAAGGTCTTATCAGGAGACAAATGATATCAGTCCTTTGAATATCAAAAATATAAGGAATTAAGTGGTAAAAAATGGCTAATTACTAAAAGGACTAAAAGAAAATGATCCCTTTGTAGGCATCTTCCAGAAACAGTTAATATTACAGTGATACATGCATACCTATGTTTAAAGCAGCACAATTCTTCACAGCTAAATCTTGAAAGTAGCCTATATGGCCAACAGATGAACGAATAAAGAAAATTGGTATTTACACTCAATGGAGGACTGCTCTGCCATGAGGAAAATAAACTTGAGTCATCTGAGGGAAAACGGATGCACCTTGAGACCATAATATTCAGTGAAATAAATCAGATACAGAAGCGTAAGTATTGGACAGTGTTACAGTCTGTGTCTGCACGTCCCCCCAAATCCTCATGCAGTTATGAGGTGGACTTTTAGAGTTTATGACTGATCCATGAGCCAGTGCTGGGATTATGGGTGTGAAAGCTATAGCCACCCTAGGGCACATAATTTGTATATGTAAAGGAGAGAAAGAGGCAGCTGGCCGCCATTCCTCCCTTCTTGTGCTTGTTGCTTTGCTGTGTACTGCAGCCATGAACTGTAGCGCTCTGCCATGTGCCACTCTGCCTCACAGCCAGCTGAGTATGGACTGAAACCTCCACAAACTGTAAGCTAAATAACCCTTTCCTTCCTTCATTTTGGGTGTTAGGTATTTTGTCCCAGCAATGAGAAAAAAGTAACCAAGACAGATACTTTCTCCCATGTGAGAAACCCAAATTATAAATAAAGAGAAAAATAGAAGATAGATCATGGGAAATACAAAAGTAGATCTTTCTCAAATGGGAAGGGGATCAACAGGTGGAGGGAGGATGTAAGGAGGGGAGGGAAAGGGGATTGAAAGGGAATTGAGATGTGTAGTGTACGTGTACCAGTCACACAAAGAACATAAACATTATGTACTGCAAACATCTACCAGTAACAAAGATTTAAAAAGAAGCAAAAATGGTAAACAGACTACAATTTTAAGGTATCAAAAAGCAGCTGCTACAAATTAAGGGACCAGAAACTCAGAAAAGGAATTCTTAAGACTAACTTTCAGGTTTCTCAAAAAAAAAGCAGGGTCTGAAGCCCAATCCAGTGTCACACGTTTACTCCACTTAGCAGTTGCTCCCAGCTAGGAGAAAGATGACCTGGGTGCTAACCTCCTTCTACTCCCATACAGTGGCTGGGACTGCACTACTTCTTCCTTGAATTAACAAATGAAAAACCAGAATTAGAAAGAGAAGTGTCTTTCCACTGTTATCACCTTTCATTATCCTACTAGTGCCCACCGCTGAGTACCACCCAGCACAAAGGCAGGCTTGTAAGAATACTATGGTCTTTCCCCATCCACCTCACTTACTGGATCAGCCACCATGTAACTTCTGGCTTTTCCTCAAGGTCAAATTAACCATGAAAGGTAAACATTTTGAATGAATCCAATACACTGAGGCAAAAATGACAACAAAAGTAAAGAAACTCACAAAAGAGGACTTCCAGAACTGCTGCAGAAAGTAACAAGAACAATAGGAAAAGCATGTTTAAAATATGGGGAGGATATTTTGAGGATTAATAGCATTTTGGCTCTTACTGTAATATATTTTATTTACAACTCCAGGGGCATCATGGCGAATTTTTTGAAAGATGCCTTATGCTGGCATATGATGCCAACATTTATGTTTTAGAAGTAGTTCTATGGATGAATTATTAATTTTAATTTTATGAGTTTCATTATATTGAATAATATGTACTTAACAGTAAAATAAAATATCAATCAAATAGTTTAATCTGTAGTGAGTGTTTAAGAATAAACATCAACATTTTCTTACCTGGTTACAGAATCTAAAAAATTACATCAGAAATAAATTCCTGTGTGAATTACAATAAAAAGACAAACAAAACTCCACCAAAAAAAAATCTTTGCTTTAATTATGATATCTAAGGCAGTCTTCACACATGAGGAAGCATGTTCCGTACATAAGTGTCACTTACACTGATAGCACGTGTGTTTTCATTTTCCCCGCTTCTTTGGCAGACATACTTTGCTTTCTCACTGGTCTTCTGGTTTTCTCAGGAGGTTCTTGTGGTGTTTCACCTGTCTGTCCCTTGGTCTTCTCCAGAAGTTTTTGTGGAGTTCTTTGAGCAGGTACCTATTGGTCTTCTTCTGTTGTAATTGATCATTCATCAATCCCAGTCCCAATTTCTAAGAAAATTTCTCTGTGATAGTTTATGCTTCTTAGTTATTTTGTAAACCACGGAATTAACTATGCATGATATGTCTAGAATTTAGTAAAACACAACCATTGGCTAACACTATGTTTTGAGTAACATCATAGTTGCTGCAGAACTTGTCAATGACGTCTATTCTGACTTTTGTTTTATTGTAAAACGTGACCATTTCTGGCTTCATTTGTATTGAGGATTCACTATCAATCTGTTTGTTTGTTTGTTTTGAGACAAAGTCTCATTACAAAGTCCAGGCTAGCCTTGAACTCATAATGTAGCACAGGCTGACCTTGAACTCACAGGATACTCCTGCCTCCTGCCTCAGCCTCCCAAGTGCTGGGATTACAGATGTGCACCACCATGCCCAGCTTCACTATCAATCTTAGCATCATGGTGTAACATTAACAATATCAATACTACTTTGTTGCTCTTCTACCATATCAGGGGCCAATGTTATGTATTTCTGAAATCCAAAGATTGTACTATGCATCTCTCTATGGTGAACTTTCCACATTTTTTCAGGAATTTAGATTTTGTTCTTGCAAATTAATTTCTTTGCTGGTCCACTGGTGTCCTTCTACCAAATGTAGCATTAATAGAGAACTAATAAGCCAATTGTCAAATGTGACATTTGGGTACTTTTTAAAACAGGTTCAACAAATCTTCACAAGTCATATGGTTTAATATTGCAAGAATAAATACCTAATGGCTGAGTTGTAGGATAAATTTCTAAATTCAAGATGTAAAATGTCTTCATATCTATCAAAGTATATTTATTTTATGCCCTATTCAGATAGTTTACTTGGCATATACTGCTGAAAGCTTCAACAGCCACAAAATGGTGCAAGCCATTCATCAAAAGTCATATATGCAGGCAGTGTATAAATTGCTTGGCACTTCAGAACAAAGCATTAGAGAAATGAATGAATAGCAGCCAAATTGTTGGACTTTTTCGTTCTTGGTTGATCTTTTTGTCATCAAAATGTAGGCAATTTGAAGGAAACCAAATCTCTTGAGTGTCGTTATTGTTCTAAAAATCTCAATGCCCCATCTGGCATTTCTCCATAAGTCCTTCAAATTCTGACAGCTAGAATGATAGTGTCTTGCTACAAAGACTTCAGATAGTGAAATATCATGATAAATACATCTTTGAATATTAAAATTGATACATATAGAATGTTTTATTATGTTTCATTATTAGCGTATTTCAAAGTGTCTTGCAGTATATCATCCACTGCAAACACTTCCCAATACTGAATCACGGTGTTGGCATTGTGTCCAATAGTTTTCACCCCTGGCAAGAACCTAAGAGCATTTTCTGACCTAGTTCTCACATTGGATCATTCAAGTACACATAACCATTTTGTAGCATTTTGACTAGTCAGATATTTATTTACTTTACTGTTTTCTTCCTCATCTGAATGGAGGTCTCCATTCTGTCCTTTTCCATCTGTCCATCTTACTACCTTCTGCAGCTCACATGATGCAGTCACCATCGGCGGCCTAGTCATCTGATGGCTTACTTTCAGCTCCCTCCCAAAGCTGTAACAGTGGGTTTTCATGCACTGTTACTCTGCATTGGGCTAATTCTACAATAATTTTTTTTTAAGATTTAATAAAAAATTATAAATACACAAAAATGTAACACAGGACATAACGTGGGTAAATGTCATCCCATTTACACTTTGACACACTTGCACACACCATTCACTGCACCAACTGGACGACCACAAAGACTGCATCCTGCCCTTCAGCAGAGCTCCTGAGCGGCACAGCCCGCTACCAGTATGCCAAGACACACATTTTCATTAAAAGGAATGTGGGAACATGTGCGAGGAACCAGGCAGATGCTATATTTTTACCACACCTCCTATGAGGTAGTAAAATGAATAAATAAGGGCATTCTATAGGCAAAGGTAAGTAATCCATTGTAGTTCACTCTTGAAAGAAAATTACAAATGCCTTTTTAATTCTCTGTAGACAATAAATATTTAATATACAACAATGCTTCTTGGATTTAATTGATTACAGGTTTTAAATCATGAGAGTAAAGCATTTTTCTTTAAAGTTGCAATGTTGATGCTAAATGGCAGTTTATTTAACATAAAATGATGAGTTTGGAGTAATTAAGATATTACCGTGATTGCTGAAGATTATCTTAAGCATAAATCACAATAGAAAATATTTTTCACAGAATCTTTTTCCTATGTATTAGAAGGACAAGAACAGGGGGAGACTAAACTAACAATGGGAAGAAGATCTTGACCTATGTAATTTGCCAGCTAAGCAATGACTATTTCATTTAATAGCATAAAGGAATAAACTGATGTCATGGGAAGAGATCAGTCAAAGTCACTCAACCCTGGGCCAGAGAATGCTAACAGAACCTGCTCACAGTTTGGTTCATTGCTGTTATGGTTTGTGTCCGTATGTCCCCCCAAATCCTCATGCAGTTATTTGGTGGCTTTTAGAGTTTATGACTGATCCATGAGCCAATGCTGGGACTATGGGTGTGAGAGCTATACCTGCCCTAGGGCAGATGGTTTGCTGGGATTTTGGGTGTGAGAGCTATACCCTAGGGGGAATCGTGTGTATATGTAAGGGAGAGAAAGAGGCTGCCTGCTTCATTCCTGTGGCCATTCTTCCCTTTTGCTGGTTGTTTCTGCTGTGCTCTGCTGCCCTGAACAGTTTGCCCTCTGCCATGTGCCACTCTGCCTCAGAACCAGCCAAGTGTGGACTGAAACCTCCACAAACTGTAAGCTAAATAAACCTTTCCTTCCTTCATTTTGGGCATTGGGTATTTTGTCTCAGCAATGAGAGAAAAGTAACCAAGACAATTGCCCTTTAAATTTGCCCAGTTCAAGATATATATCTGTCCAGTGTCTGTGGTCTTTCCGTAAGTTCCCTAGCACCACGAAGGATTTAAAGATGAGGGTGCCATTTTGCACATTGCCTGTGCCATTTGCCAGATGTGTAACCATCCTGAAATTGATGAAGAGAAACATGGGATTCTCAGGTTCAGATCTGTGAACACTGCAGAGAAATCTGTGGAACTGACATATTGAAAAAGCTTGATGCTCACAGAGGACTAGCTTGCTAAAATAAGCATAAGCATTTTCTCAGACTGATATACGCTCCCAAGGGGGGTGGGAAACTATGCTCATTAGAGTAGTGGTGTAATGCGCTCGCTTTGGAAGCATGTACACTAGAGTAGGGACATAAAAGGTACCACCTCTTGGCTGTAGTTTTCCACACCAATTTTGGTAGCAAAAGTCCTAAGAGCCTGCCATGGCTCAGGTAAATTTGTCTTTAGTTTGAAATCAAGCCCTCGCATCTTTGGTGTGCTCTTTCTTTCTTACATCCTTTACATTGGAAGATTTCTTCTTCTGTTTGACTTGGATGACCCTCCCCACGCACGCCACCAGATTTCACTGAGGAACAGAACAGAGCCCATTGGAGATGCTGATATTTCCTGGAGAAACAGTACCCAGGATGCACTGCTTCTTCTGAGGGAGCTAACTAACCTTAGTGCATATGCTATGGACTCATCTTGAAAGAGATGACTAAGAAAAAGCTGTTCCTCCCCTTTTAGGAACATCTGGAAGTAATATTTCCATGTGCCAAATCTGTTAGCTCCTGTCTCAGCCACACCAACACACCTGGCTGCCAGATACACACACTGGCATGTCAGATTCTGTCAATTCATCATCAGCACAGAGGGTTTTAGGATTGGGGTGGCCCAAAGGTGGAATGCTTACCAGAGAAATATCTGTCCTTCTCCCTGAACGATGATCATCAGAGGAATTGATCAGCCAAACTTTGTTATTTTTCCTAGTGTCTGGTAAACATTCTTCTGACCCCTTGCCCACATTGTTGAGCATTGTTAGAAAAGTGAACCAAGATCACATTTCTGAAATGCTCACGGACATTCATGGGAACTCATTTGTGTTTTTCTTAAGGTAGATATAAGCAACCTCTACTGATCCCTGAGCATGAAGATTATTGCGGATTTTGATTAGACTAGTAATCTACCTAGGAAAGGTTTACATGCTTAGATAAAGTACTGGAGATTTTTTGATGAGAGCCAGGTACTCCAATTCTTTCCAAAGAATGCACTGGGGTTTAAATTCAAGCCAGACTGAACTCATCAACACATGCTTCTTTGATGAATTATTATTTATATGAGCTGACAAAGCAGTATGATTTTTCCATCAGTCATTAAATCTGCCCTTTCCCAGTTGGCAATAAATGTTTATTCTCTTCAGTAAAAATGATCTAAATATGCTTGCAACCTACTGTTTGTTGAGATTTTGAGGCTAGGAGAAGGATGACAGTCATTCCTCCTAAACAGTGTGATTCAAACACTGTAAAGTTCTTCAGTGGATTCAAAACCAGGAAAGTGACCTTTCTTTAAATTTACTCCTATGATAAGTATTTGCCAGGTGCTTAATAATGTTGCATGCATTTATCTCAACACCTATTCCACATCCATACACACCAAGAAGAATTTAAAGAGATAAGAAAATACAGAATCATAGTGACGGAAATGAGATGTAACAGACCATCTCTCAGTGAACTTGCTTATATGGAGTAGCTGTGGTATAAGCAAGAAGAAATGACAAAGAATTGCTTCCAAGTAATAGCAAATGGCTATTTTCCTGATGAAGTAGAAGTGTAGGGCTACGTCTTTTATTTTTCTCTTTGTACCCCATTGACCGATTATGAAATACTTTCAATGAATATCTTCATATTTTTTAATATTTCAGAGCTAGTGATAAATACAAAAATTATAAAATTGAATAAACATTTTCCTCTAACTTGTATAAATCTAGAGCAGAATTTTCCGACCTCACCACTACTGACATTCTGGACCAGATAATGGAGACTGCCCTATTTTTTGGAGGGTTTCTAGCATCCTGGTTCCCATCCAGTAAATGCAGATTATTCTCCCCTAGCTGTGAGCAACAAAAATATCTCCAAAAATTGTCAAATTCTCCCTGGTGACAAAAATTAGAACTCCTAAAGGAAGACTTTCACTAATATTGGGAGGAGACTTGTATAGAGAGCATTTAGGAGAAGCCCTCTCCTCCAGAAGCCAACTCTGAGGCAGAGATGAACATGCAAGTGGTTTACCTGAGAGAGGATCTCCGAAAGTCTTCACAAGGGAATGGAAAGGAGAGAGTGAAGGGCAGGAAGGGTTCACTTCAAGCTGCATACCACAAGGCTGATGGGGCTCCATTGTGCTTGACATAAATGCTAAACCCTGCTCAGAATGACATAAAAGTTGTATAAGCTGACAGGCAAGGGAATGAAGATATTTATCCTTGGCCTGTCCTCTGGAGTTGTTAGCTCTTCTACATTTCTGGCCTGCTTTGCCATTGGACACAGCTCCCCAGGAAGCTGTGTGAACTCTCAAGCAAAGAGTTTTGGGCCTGCGTCTGGAAACCAGAGGCTGCTTGCTTAGCATGGTGAGGGCCTGTGGAATAGGGTGAGCTGACGGTCTTGGTTGTGCCTAATTCTCTGACTGCTTCTTCCACCTCAGATTCATACTTTTGCCATGCATGCTCCTTAGAGGTGATATTTGCTTTGTGGGGGCTAAAAAATTACTGTCTTGTGTAAATCTGACCGATCACACAACGAATATTTAATTGACCTTTATTGTTAAAATTTTGTGGAACAGGATGTAGAAGGTAGTTAGTAGAAAAATATCTAAGAAGGCTTCTACAAGTGGCAGAGATGGAGAAAAGGCTGAAAAGTACTGCCATTTACCTCCCCAATTTATGACTCCATCAGAGTAGTTATTGTGGTTTCCTCGCCCCCCAATCATGGATGCTTCCCTATTAAAGAGGATTGCTTATTAAATTGAGGAACAAATTCATTGACTTTGCATCCAAGGTTTGCCACGCACAGTACAAGCAAAGCTCAGAGGCAGAAAATCTGGAGTCTGATTGAGAAATGATGATAAAGTTAGTTTTCATAAACCAGGGCATTAAAAGGGGGCCAGAAGAGAAAACTAAAAAGATAGACCACGTAAGAGCATGGCAACGTGAACAATCATGGAACTCGGAGGGAGTGGCAGAGGTGATGACAAGCAAACACATTCCCCTGTAGAAAGCACGCTCTGGCATAGTGCTGCTAACATCTTAAATACTCAGATTTATCGAATGAAAAAAATATTTTAATTCAACTCTCCCCTCTCCTTCTTTGGAGAAAATTTTGTCACACTTAACCCTTGGATTAATGTGAGAGTTATTTTGAGCTTTCTATGAATTTTTTTAATGCTATTGACCACAAACTATCAGCAAGAGGCTATTCCACAGATCCCTTCTCAGCCACTGTCCCAGAAATTGGTACTAATTGTCACCTTTTAATTGGTACTAATTATCCATTGTCACTGCAGGACTGTAAAGTAAGATATTCTCAAGTGAAACAGTTGAAAAGGATCCTCCCCATACTCTTGGTTATGCAGGAGCCTTTGTATTGTTTCCAGTGTCAACATGGTTTGCATTACATCTGGAAAAACACAGGCCTTCACAAATGCAAATCAGCTCCCCAATGAGTGAATGATAGCATTGTGGTGCTGATTTCTTGAGTTTCTTCGCCTACTGTTATTTTCTTGTCTGTTAGTTTCAGTAAGAGTGCTGGCATACTAGAGATGGTTTGCAACAGCAGATAAACAACAAACATTCCTCACACTCTGAAAGAGTGTTGATATAGTTGGTCAATGATTCAGGAGAAAGAAATAGTATTTCCTACTGTCCAAGGAATCTGAAACTTTAGGGGAGGGATATGATATTTATCGAAACCGCAAAGCTTATTTGTGGCAGAATTGGAATATGAACCTATATCCATATGATTTTAGAGATGGAAAACTTTGGTGACAGTGCCCACATAACCTTCTCTCACCAACAGCTTTTTCTGTCACTCCAAATGTCTAAAATATATGCCTTTTGGGTCACACATAAAATGTGCATATTGCTACCAGAGAAAGAACAAAAGTTAAGAGATGATCCTCAAACTCAAGGAGAGTGAGTCATCAGCCTTAAAAGTCCTCTAAATGACTATAACATTTGCTTGTAACAGTGAGAAATAAAATACACGTCATGTTCTTCAATGATATTGTTTCTGTGCTCACCCAAGTTGTCCAGTTATGTAATGAGTTGTTTAGGAAAATAGATCTAGTATCATCTTCCGGTTCTGGAAAAGCATTCATTTGTCCTCAGTGATTGGAACAGGTAAGAACAAACAGCCAACATGACAAGCTTCTGCTGTAATGTATTATCACTTGTCTTCAGCTAGATTCACTTCATTTTCAAAGGCTGGCCACAACAGTAAATTATCTCAAAGTTCTCCCCATCCTTGACGTAATTCATTTCAGTTGCAATTTATTTATCGCAGCAATAAAATTATGCCCAAAATTAATCTTTACTAAAATGTATAATTAACATGACATAAACTTGCTCAGTGACTACACTTACTGTCTATTTTTTGTCTTAATTACTAACTTCTAGAAAGAAAACAATGTAAATCTCAAAGCAACTGCCTTTGTTCTTCACTGTTGGAACAAGCTTCCCTCCCTAGTTTCTTGCTGGGGGATGGGAATCAAATATGTGGTATCTTGTTCTTGTTTTTGTTAGTAGTATTAGGTCATCAAGTCTTTACTGTGTCATAGATTCATACCTGGAAAAGGATATAATAAACTATGTATTCCTAATACCTTTTAAAAAGAAGCTCCTACAAATAGAAACTTGAGACTCAGGGAAATAGAAGCAGCAAGAAGTACTAACATTTACATGCATGGGTCACAAGAAATCCATGCTATTTCTCTTCTAATTGATGACAAAACAGGAGAGTGAGAATTATACCCAGGTAGACATGCACTGTTTTACTTGCTTACTTTGTGCAGAGCCCAGAATACGCATCTGAGCCCAATGTTTTGAACCTCTGATTACCTAGAACTAAAACCAGAATGTTGAAGTCCAGAGACTTAGTTCTCTCTTAGTTCCACCAGTAATTCTTGATAAGTTGGAAATGCTGCAAAAGTCTTGTGACTCCTACCAAATGATCTATTTATGCTACACATACATCTATGTACATACATCATCTACATATAATATACCTTATGTATAACATATAATTAATGCTTAATATTAAGATAACTCAGTTAAAACATTGAGACAGCCTAATGCATTTTCTGACCATTCTAAGGGCCCAAATGTGACTTCTAATAATTTTATTATAAAATTTATAGTTTTTCTCATCTCACCAGCAGAAAATAAGAAAAAATAGGGACTTCAATTTTATTCAGCAGAACACAGAAAACTTCCCCAATATGAAACAGAAGTGTTGAGGAAATGGCTGTTTGTTTGTTTTGGTTTTGCTTATCTTTGTAATCATTGGGTTCTCTGCTTCACCTCTGTCTGCAGAGAATCTGAGAGAGCTTAACAATAGTAACATAGGGGCTGGGGATATAGCTCAGTGGAATAAGCACCTGCTTAGCAAGCGCAGGGTCCTGAGTTCAATCCCCAGTACCGCCAAAAAAAAAACAATAGTAACAAAACACCCAAAAGGTAAATGAAATTATAGTCCTAGAAACCTAAGAATAAATATTTCAGGACAATTTTGGGAACTTTGTAGGCAAGTGGACAAAACTGGAGTCCATACTCATAAGTGAAATAAATCAGCGATACATGTGCAGGCAACGTATTATATCACTGGTGTAAGAACCCGAGGGTGGGAATATAAACTAAAAGTCATGAAGGAAATCTGTTCAAAAACAGAGAACGGATGGGACGAAGGAAAGGAGAAAAGA
>PVLD010018640.1:0-38488 GCA_004027595.1 Dinomys branickii | reverse complement strand
TCCTCTGTGAGCATATGTGCTTTCCCACCTCCAACCATGGCAGTTTGTATACACCCCTGTATGTTATAGTATAGTCTGAGGCAGCTATATCTCTTCCCAAGGTGAGAGTCCAAGGATATAGATAAACCCAGGAGTACAGTTATTATCACAGGGAAGATAACTGATTGAGTGGTAGGGCAACGGAGATGAGGGAGGAGAAGAAACGAACTGATCAGAAGGGCCATCATATGTGTAACCTGAGTAACAAAGATGAAGGTAACATTATGTAGGACAGCATCCAGAGCAAATTCCCTTCTATGTTCTCTATAATTCTGTATTTCCTCAGTCGTTTTTGTATTAGCAGAAATGAAGATAACTTTATATTATACAGCATCCAGTGCAAATTCCCTACTATCTTATCTATAATTTGGTATTTCCTTTAATGTTTTTGTGTCAACTAATGTGAAGATAACTATGTAATACAACATCCAGTTCTAATTCCCTCCTATATTCTGTATAACTTTGTATTTGCTGTATTGTTTATGGCTTTTCTGGTTCATATGTCTCCATTCTTTTGTCTTTAAAATAAAATTTTTAAAAAAAATTAAAAGCATGGTTAAAAACTTACCAACAAAGAAAAGTCCAAGTCCTAATGGATTCACACCTGAATTTTACAATAAATTTAGAGAAGATTTAATGCGAATACTCTTCAAACTTTTCAATGAAACTGAAGGGGAAGCCATTTTCCCTGACTCATTTCTGGAGGCAAGTATTATACTAATACCAAAACCAGAGAAAGACCCAACCAACAAAGAGAACAGGACAGTCTCCCTAATGATCATAGATGCAAAAACCCTCAATAAAATACAAGCAGAGTGCAGAAAATCATCAAGAAGATTATACACCATGACCAAGTGGGATTTATCCCAGAGGTGCAGGAGTGGTTCATTATATATAAATCAATAATTGTAATATACCATATCAACAGAGCCAAAAACAAAAAGCACATGATCATCTCAATAGATGCAGAAAAAGCTTTCAACAAAGCCCAACACAAATTCATGATAAACACCCTATAGAAAATCAGAATAGATAGTCTTTACTTTAATCTGATCAAACCATCTATGACAAACCAACAGCCAACATCGTACCAAACGACAATAACTGAAAACTTTCACTCTAAAATCAGGAACAGGACAACATTGTCCACTTCCATTCAACAGAGTTCTGGAAACATAAGCTAGAGAAACTAGACAAGAGAGAGAAATAAGGATAGGAAAGGAAGAAGTGAAATTAACATTATTCATAGATGACATGATACTCTACATGGAAGACCCCAAAATCTCCACCAAAAGACTCCTAGAATTAATAAACAAATTTGTTTAGAGCCACTGAAACTTGCAAATAATTACACATGCAGGACGAAGCCAGCCCAAGAACATGGGAGCTCCTTGAAGAGCATAAACAAGTAGATTTAACTTGTTAACTGATAGCTGGGCAGCGAGGCAGAAGTTATCCAACCTCTTAAGGGTATAAATAAACACTAATGTTTTGGGGAAGTTCCCCTTCTCAGCTCAGGAGAAAGAAGCCCCACCTGATCCCAGCTTTTTGTTTTTTGTCTATTTTTTTCCCTCATTCTCACTGCCATTCCTTCCTGGGGTATAGCAAGAACCAAAGGATCCTTATACAAACTCAGTAGCATCGTTGGATACAAAGCCAACACTTAAAAATAAATAGCATTCCTGTACATAAACAACAAACCTACTGAAAGAGAAATGAGGGAAACCATACCTTTCACGGTAGCATACAAAAAATTAAAATACCTAGGAATTAGTCTAGCAAAAGAAGTAAAAGATTTATATAGTGAAAATTACAGTACTCTGAAAAAAGACAATGAAGATTTCAGAAAATGGAAAGACATTCCTTGTTCCTGGATAGGAAGAACCAACACTATAAAAATGGCTATACTCCCAAAGCTGTTATACAGACTCAATGCCATTCCAACCAAAATACCATTACTATATCTCATAGATCTAGAGAAAACAATCCTAAAATTCATCTGGAACAAGAAGAGACCCAGAATAGCAAATGCAATCCTGGGCAGCAAAGGCAAGGCAAGAGACATCACAATTCCTGACTTGAAATTATACTACAAAGCTACTGTGATAAAATCAGTATGGTATTGGCAAAAAAGCAGACCTGAAGATAATGGCACAGATTGGAAGATGCAGCCACAACTTCAAACATATTCAGCCACCTTATCTTTGACAAAGGGGTCAAATATTTTCACTGGAAGAAAGACTGCATCTTTAATAAATGGTGCTGGAAAAAATTACCCCCCACATGCCAAAGACTAAAACTACACCTATGTCTATCACTAGACACTAAACTGAAGCAAAAACAGATTAAAGATCGAAATATTAAAACAGAAACACTAAATCTACTAGAAGTAAAAGTAGGTAAAAATCTTGAAGACATAGGAGCAGGCAGAGAGTTCATGAACAAAAGCCAAACTGCATGGGAAATAATTCAAAGAATCAACAACTGGAATTTCATCTAATTGAAAAGTTTTAGCACATCAAAAGAAATCACCAACAGAGTAAGAAGAAAATCCATGAATTGGGAAAAAATTTTAGCCAACTCTCCTTCAGACAAAAGATTTCTATCTAGAGCACATAAAGAATTTTTAAAACCAGGCCTGCTAAATTCAAAGACCCAATACAAAAACGGGCATCTGGCATGAATACACACTTCCCTGATAAATAAGTACAAAAGGCAAATAAATACATGAAAAAATATTCAATATTATTAGTCATTTGAGAAATGCAAACTAAAAACAACACTGAGATTCCATCTCACTACAGAGAGAATGGCTATCATTAAGAAATCAACCCATAACAAATGCTGGAGGGGCTGTGGGGAAAAAGTAACACTTTTCCACCATTGGTGGGAGTGTAGACTGGTGCAACCACTATGAAAATCAGCCTGGAGATTCCTCAGTAAATTAGGATTAGAGTTCCCATTCAACCCAGCTATTTCCCTTTTGGGTATTTTTCCAGAAGAACTGAAAACATCATGCCACAGTGACATATGTGCACCTATGTTTATAGCATCACTATTGTAATAGCCAAATTGTGGAAACGACCCAAATGCCCATCAACTGAAGAATGCATAAAAAGGATGTGGTATTTTATATAGCAGAATATTACTCCGCTATAAAGAAAGATAAACTTAAGGCTTTTATAGGTAAATGGATGCTACTAGAAACCATACTCATAAGTGAAATAAATCAGACTTACATGTGTAAACATTGTGTTGTCTCCCTAGTGTAAGAACCTGAAAGAATAAATAAAATCTGAAAGGTACAATAGATAATATGGAAGGGGAAGAAACTGCTCAAAAAGAAAGAACTGGGGTGAGGGAAAAGAGAAAAGAAAATAAGAAAGAAGGGGAAATATATATATATATATATATATATATATATATATATATATATGTACAGAAGATAGCTAAGATAATTGTACTACTAATTTGTATTGGTTTATTGAAAGGAACGTTCAAGACTTAATCATTTGATGAATCTTACATTACATACCTATATCTGGTTATCTGAGTAACTTATTTGAAAATAATAATATGTAATACAACAATCATTGTTAATTTCCTACTGACTTGTTTGGAATTCTGTGTCCTTTTTATTGTTTTTGTATAGGGCTGGGGATATAGCTCAGTGGAATAAGCGCTTGCCTAGCAAGCACAGGGTCCTGAGTTCGATCCCCAATACCGCAAAAAAAAAAAAAAAAAAAAAAAAAAATATATATATATATATATATATATATATAGTTTTTGTATTGTTTTGTTTATATCTTTGTATTTGTAAATTTGTTTTTATTCTTCTCTCTTAAAAAAAAAAAAACAAAGAATGAGGCCTCAGTGAGCACATGTGAGGATCCAGAATGCAGGTGCTATTGTGACTCAGAAAGCCAGCCTTCACGAGACTCTGAATCTAACAGTATCTTGGTCTTCTACTCCTCCACATCCATAACTATGACTAAGTCCCTGTTGTGCATAAGCTACCTTCTTATATACTTGCTAACACAAACAGACTAAGGCAGAGAACTTTGCTTCTTCTTCAGGATCAAGTACTTGAGTGTGTGCGTTGTATGCATGCACCACATGTTCCTTTTCCATTCATTCACCAGGGGACATTTAGGTGGCTTCTGCATTTTAGCTACTGTGCATAATGCTACAATGAACACAGGAATACAAATATCTCTTTGAGATCCTGATTTCAGTTCTTTCAGAGGTAGAATTCTATGATAACATTATTTCTTGTCCGAAGAAATTCCATGTTATTTTTTCACAATGGCTGCCCCCAGTTCACTTTCTCACCAACAGTATGCAAATGTTCCAGTTTTCCCACAAACTTACCAATACTTACTGGTTTCTGGAATTTGTTTTATAATGGTCATCCTAGCCAAAATTAGATGATGTCACATTGTGGTTCTGATTTGCATTTACCTGGTGCTTAGTGATGTAAAGCAAGTTTTCTCATACCTCTTGACCATTTAAGTGGCTTCTTTGGAGAAAGCTTATTTAAGTCCTTTCCTGTTCTTAATCAGGTTATTGGGATTCATGTCAGTGTATAGAAATTCAGCTGATTCTGATTACATATGCTGATTCAATATTCTGCCATTCTACTGTATTCATTTATTAAAATTGTCTTGCAGCTGGTCTTAATAATATACTGTATCTTTCTGATTCTAAGCTTCCACCGCCTCCCAAGGCTGTAGGTATCCTGCAAGGATTTTAGGGATGGGATGTTGTATGATATAAGCTTTATGTAAAATAAAGCTTAGACTTCATGACCATGCTTATGAAGTGACGTGCAAATGAAGTGACAGAGGATCAAGGTGGTTGTAGGTACAAAGGAACAGTGGCTAAAGGGTGTGTAGGATAAAATATGGGATGATTCTTAGGAGAAGGTATTCTTCTCTCATGTCCTCTTTGAGTAAAATAGATGTGGTAAATGGGAGTCCACCAGAAGTCTTCTTTTCTGTGTCCTTCACAAAAAAGTAGGTAAAAATGAGGAGGTATAATAGACATTGTGAAATGAAAGGAAACTGCTCAAAAGTAAAGAGCAACTGGGATGAAGGAAAGGAGAAAAGAAAGAAGGTGAAATTATGTATATATGTATATACAGGATAGCTAACACAGTTGTACTGCTGACTTCTATTGCTTTACTGAAAAGAACAGTTAATGATTAATTATTTGATCCATCTTACGTGTCCATATTTGTTTTCCTGAGAAACCACTCTGAAGATATTAATATGTAATACAACAACTATTGTTAATTTCCTACCACTTTGTCTGTAATTCAGTATTGCTTGTATTATTCTTATGCTATTTTATAAATGGATGTCTGTTTATTAATATGTTTTCCTTTTTTTATTTTTAAAATAAATTTAAGAAACTGTCTAAATTATCAATATAGGAAAAAGGCAATGCGGGCTCATGACCATAGAATTCCAGTCCAAAGCAAGCTTCAAATATCTTCCTAACACAAAATGGGTGAACTAAGGATGTTAGAGACAACAGCCAAGCTGTAGGCTGATTTTTAAACACAGTAGAGCACTGGAATTACTTTTATAAAGCACCCTCAACTGCTAAACTCATAGTTCATCTGTGTCACACCCAAGTTTCTCTACCCCTTTAAGTAGAACCCACTGAAGCCTTTTCTAGACCCTGTATCTTTCTCCTACAGGTAATCAAACTCTGGATCTGTACCTTGTAAATGAGAGTTTCTACATTCTTGGCCATAGAAAGCAGCAAGTGGCAATGGGTATGACTGATCTCTCCCGAGTTTGAATCCCCATCATCCACACTGGAGTCTCCTAGGTATTTGCTAATTTCAATACGAAAAATGTGAATGAGCTTCACCATTTACTGAATCATTTACACTATTTTCTTCCTATAAATTCACCAAAATTTTAACATTATTCGACAGCAATGGCATGGTAAATGATACAAATTGTACTTGGTAACAGAAGACTAGGTGATGAGTTAGTTTTATACATCAAAGGAAAACAAGGATCCCTTTCAAGGGAGAAGACTTGCTGCTGGAAGGAACTAGGTATGTTCAGAGACAGTTACAAGTGCTGATATTTTTCATATATTTGTGCAAAAGAAAATAACTAAAAGTGGCCTGCAATAAAATAGTCTACCAAATCTACATTAGGCTGCCATAGGCTTTCAAGTTTGGGAAAAATGACTTATCTGACCTAGGACTGCATTAGGAATGCTCTGTGGTTTAAAAAATGAGCTATTGATCTTAGAAGATTTTAATTTAGATTAGTTCACTTAAAAATGTAATAAATGGCAGAGTTCACATGTTGAACCACTAAGGTAGAAATTACTTTTGGAGTATCAGTGATCTGTACTTCCAGTTTAACTCAATTGCTTCACAGAGTTTTCAGAGAGTTTTTGGATGGGGGAAGAAGAAAAAAATACATATATATGTATTCTGTCTATGGAAAGTTGTTTTGTTGAATGTCAAAAGTTAAAGAGAAATTAGAAAGACAACTTGCGGTTTTAAAAGACCACTGATGACAGATGGGCAGTAGCTGTTATTTTATCTGTGAGCAACTGTTGTTTTTTAAGGCTTCTTTTTATAAAAAACAGAGAGAGAGAGAAAGGTATAGCATATGAATTGGAAAATTAACCTAAAATGTTTTTGAGTTAACTTTCCACCAGTTTAAAGTCTTTAAATTAGGTTAAGAGCAATTACATAATTTTGGCAACTTCTAGCAAATGAATTCTAAGTCACGTTTGTAAGGAAAAGATGAATACCACAAAAAGGAAAAAAGAGACAGACCTTGCAGTCAGCACTAACATGATTTTAGCATAGAAGCCAAATACCTACTTTGAAAGGAATTTTCACCCCTGGTCTTTTCAGGTGTCAGTGAAGATTTCATTTCCTTGGCCCATGAGCTGTTATGAGTCCCTGCTGAGATGGAGACAGACCTGTAGCCCTGGCCAGGACCCTACCTGCACCTTTCTCCATGGCATCCCTGAAGCCCTCCCTTAAATCCTGTGAAATTCATTTAGAGCCATCATTCCTGACATCTGTACGTACAGTGTCGTAAAGCATTATAATATAAATTGCATCTGGGGGATTCATCTGAAATTTTATTCTACTGTTTAATAATTAAAAGTCAAAATCCTCTTTGTAGCTTTATTGCTTTCTCTAATGAGAATAAATTTTCTTCATATGTCATCTTCCTTCCCCACAGTGAAAGCCTTTGGCACATTCTGCAAATATGGGTTTAATGATTAAGAAATCCTTTCCCGTGGGACTTGGCTCCATGGCTGAAGTTCTTGAGGTGATGTGACATATTTAGATCTCCAAAATTATCCACATATTTGTAAGTGTGTGAATTTAGCACAAACGCTTCTTTTGTTCATGAAGTGAGGATATCCTGCAGCAAAGCACTATTGCAAGAAGTAAGCATGTAAATGTAACTAAAATGTTCGGCACAGAATATGGAACATGGGAAATACTGCCTGTGTAGGCTCCTATTAATAAATTCCACTGTATTTGCATCATGCAGAGGAGTGCTTTGCAGAATGAGACATTCCTCCAGATCAGCTCTGCCTAAAAGGACAAAAATTCTTGTAGCTATAAATGATTTTTCATGACTTCTGCATCTTACAGTTTTCTAGAGCATCGTATCTTTCATTTTTAGGAGTCTAGAAGCCACAAGGTAGTAGTAGTATGGGGAAACTTTGTTCTAAAACATCAGCATTATGGACAAAATCCACTAGATAGAATCTTTGTGGGATAGTTTCAGGAGATCTCAACAAGGATCTTGTGTGTGTATTTGTCTCTTGTACCCCTGATGTTATAGTCAAGATGTGCAAGGGAATAGATTTAATATAGGACACATAATTTATAGGAACATTTTATATTTACCCAAAGGGTCAAATTCAGAGGAGTGCAGATCTGTGCACACACTAGAGACCCAAAGAATCCAGCTGAGGGCCTGGATCCCATAGCAATGTCCTGCACAAGTCCAGCTGAAGACCTAAAGCCCACGGCAATGTCTTCCATGAGTCTAGCTAAAAGCCTAGAACCCATGTCAACGTCTCATGCAAGTCTGTATCAAGGATCTGCACTGGGAAGGCCCAAAGGTCAGTGGTGGAAGCTAGAAAGACTGCACCAGTGGGATGAAGGATCTGTGCCAGCAGACAGAGGGATCTGCACAGGAGCCAGGAAGCAACACTCAAGGTAAGCTCCCCTAAAAAGAACCACAGCCATCCTCAGTAAGAGTAAGGACCCGAGCTCCTCCAATGAAGAAAACAGCTGAGTTCCTATCAAGAAAACCAGTATAACAACCTTCGGCAGGAGAATCACCATCTTTCCCTCCAGTTCTCTTTATGTTGTTGGCAACAATCCTCAGGTGGGCCTTCCACACCCAGCACCACGCTGCTTCAGTTCAACTGGGTGTTACAAGTCGACCATGGTTCATCCCCAACACCTGACCTATGGTTGAACTTGCCCATGTCCAAACAGTTCCCACTAGAGAAACCACAGTTCCTACTCAAAAGCACGTACTTGGAGAATACACATATTAAGTTACTCTATCTTATGGATACTTGAATGGAAATGAAACCATTAGAACTTTCTCAACTCTACTGTAACAGCTAGCTGAGCAGAGATTTTGATGGAGGCCAGCAAAAAGACAAACATTTGCAGGACAGCCACCTCACCTAGCTTCTGAGGTATGTTTGGAGAACATATAGTTAATGATTTTCATTCTAATTTTGTATACAAATGAAGGCAGAATTGAAAGTAATACCCATACCAAGCCACTGCTGCCTTCTGCTGCATCTCTTAAAGCGGAATAGGAAAAGGGTACACTTCAGCTAGGATCCTTGGAATTGCCTTTGTTTTACTTTATATTGTGTCTAAGTCATGTCCCTTCTGGGAAGAAGTTACACCTATGCCTTTGATAGCTGTAGGACTTGCATATGTTTACTCAGAACTTCGGTGATCTATGATAGTAGGGTAGCAATCATATTTAGTCCAGTTTAATCAGAGTCTAGACATACCCATGAATCAGGAATTTGCTTAACCAAAGTACGAGAATCACCATTATGTCACATATAACCAAATCCCACCCCATTACATCTCAGCACACAGACCAAAGTCAAACTTCCTGCCTGGGTCTGTCCCTGTGCACTTCTCAGATGCCAGATCAGCCCTCGCTCTTCTTCACACCATGAACTTCAACCACACTGTCTTTCTCCACATGTCCTCTTTTTAATCTGAGTCATTACTAAATTCTGCAAGAAGTATTCAGAAAGGTGGTGAAAAAGCTTTTTCATGCACTCCATAAAAATATGCACAAACCTTCCTCAAGCCACTCACAGTCTAAGCACAAAAGCGGCACCCAATTCAAGCAAAACAATGTGATTGCTTTGCAAATACAGCTTTCAGACTAGTCCAGAAACTGCTTCCTTCTGTCCACCCTCGAACACTTCCTGCAGTAGCAATCTAGACGCCTGGGTTGGCACCTGGAGCTCCTCCCAGTAAGCTAGATCTGTCCCCAGATCTCAGCACAGCCACCCTCCTCACTGACTGGGTCTCAGTCCCTCATGTGCCCCAAGCTCCAAGAGCAGTCACCAACCATTCTGGATGCAGAGGCTCCTGACGCTCACCCCACCTTCAGGTCTATAACTCTTGAACTGTCTTCAGTCATGAAAATTAACCTGTTCCTTTCATTAATTTTTTTTCCATGTCTATGTATTTTACCCAAAAGGAATCCCAATGAGAGAAAGGATCTGTCTTGTCTACTGTCTAATATGTAGTAGGTGCTACTCATGGAAGTAAATAAAATGACAGTTATGAAGGATGATTGTAATAGGAATGCTGACTGCTACCAAGAAATGCAAATCTGGTGAAGGGTAGGTTGGGGCAGCATGGGGGCAGAGGTCTCACACAGGCAGCGGGACACACCTTAAAATGGAACAAAGGCAAATGGCACAGAAACATTGGGAAGAAAGAGGCACAGAGAGGTGGGCAAGGAGGGCACCCGGAGGTGATGGCCTTTAGGTAGTTACAGCTTTGCCTAATCACCTGCTAACTGCAGCAGTTCCTCCTGATGGTTTTTCATATAGAAAAACAAGGAAGCTGGTTATCCTGTACAGCCCAAAATGTAATCCAGATATGCTCATTCTCATTTCTGAGGTCCACTGGGGCCTCAGTGACTGCCATCCAGGGGCTGGCTAGGTCACTGTCATGTAGCTATGGAATATTCATGGCTCAAGACACATATCCCACAATCAGATGACTTTGTCCCCTCCCCTCCCGTCCCTCAGTGGCCTCCATTTGCTAGGTCTCACATAGCTGAGAATCTGCTGAATGAGAAGGAGGAAATCAGGAGTCCCTTACTGAAGTGGAAGCCAATTAATTCACTTTTTAAGAAATAAAACACTGTGTCATAAGAAATCCAGGCATTTAAAGCTGACAGAGGTCAGTTCAACTTTTGATGGGGGAATTCACCCTTGCAAAAGTCTCTCTGCTTAAGTGTTCAGAAAAAAAAAAAAAACTGAATTCCCCTTGTCTTCATTATTTTTTCATTGCTAGGACAAAATATCCAATACCTCCAGCTTTGGGAAGGAGAGGTTTACTTTGGCCCAGTTTACAGAGCTTTCAGTCCATAGTCAGCTGGCTTGAAGGTAGGGCAGCATGGCACAGGGGCCTGGCAGAGGACAGCTGTTCAAGACACGGCCAGACAGGAGGCAGAGGTGGAGGAGCTGGGGAGGACAATAAACCCTTCCAGGCCACTCTCCCAGACCCCTGCCTCCTCCAACCAGACCCCACCTTCCAGCATCACATTTAACTCTAAGCTCATCCGTGGCTGCTGAGTGTCGCGTCTCCGTGAGTTGCGCCTCCCCAAAACTCCACCTGTGATTGCACGAAGCTTAGGTGGACATCTAGATATAAACCATAACTCCTCCCGATTGATTCTCCACTCTGTTGTCCCTACGTGGCTGCCAGGCCATGGTGTAGACTCACTGGGGGGCTGAAGCTCTGGGTTGTGGACTCTAAACAGCAATTCAGAAGGTCGAGATAGAAGGGGCGAGGAGACTGTAATGTGTGGGCTCAGCCTCAGATCTTGTCAGGTGAACTCAAATTTTTCTCACTCAAATCCTAATCCAAGGTCATCTAACAAGTATTCTTAGGTGTGGGACTCAATTAAAATTTATTTTAATACATTAAGTAAAATGGCATATTCCCAGAAAAACCTTAAGGATCACAGAGAGAAAGAGAACTACTGCTTATAGTGCTATGTGTCTGGATCCACTGCCTTTGTGGCTAAGAGGAGGTGTTTGTTCCTATCTGGATCTGAATTGTCACTTTCTACTGATCTAGTGATACAATTTTCCCCAACACCTATGCAAGTCTCATCACCCATCCGCCCTCCAAATTTGCTAAAGGAGCAGTGATTAAAAACGTAGTACCTAAGTAATCTATCATGTCCTTGTTTTGCAAAGTTTCTGTTCTGTAAGGCCACTCACATCTTTGCCTATTTTAGGCATGAGGCACTCACATTAGTGTACCATGAATAATACATTTGTATATTCCATCATCATCCTAAAGTAAGCACTACTTTAGGGAGAGGACCAACCCTGCTACACCCAGTAGTTTTTTCCCTATAGTCAGTCCTTGGTAAGTTTAACTGAAATAAGTTGAGTATATGAAATGTCTCAACAATTTCTATATATCCATAGCTTAAAAACAGTACAATCTTGCTGCACACTGGTGCCTTCAATAGCCAGTTATTCATATCTCTGACTGGTACAGATACAAATGCCTTGACAGAGAAGCATAATGCATGGAAATTTGAAGTCAGAATCCAATCCTAGTTTCCGGGCAAGGCAGCCAGCCTGATCCACAAAAGCTTCTCCAAACCTTCAAAGTTAAAATAGCAATGCTTTGCTTTTGGGTAGCACTCATACCTTTACAACTGTTTTCTCCTCTGATCTTTACAATAGCATATGAAGGAGAAGGGCAGATACTATTATCTGTCTTTAGAAAATATACATTGAATCATCACATAGATAAGGGATTCACTTTGGTTCTCTTCAAGCATCAGAGAAAAAGTTGACAAATTGTAGTAACCAGGCCGCTAAATCACTAGCATAATTCTTTTCCAACTAAATTACACTATGACATAGGCCTTCTTTGAAGTAGATTTCTCACAGTTTCATGTGCATAAAAGTTCTCTGGAGATCTGGTTTCTCTGAAAACTCTGATTGGGCATGCTTAGGTAGATTCTGAAATTGTGTTTGTCTAAGGAACTCCTAGAGGCCGCTGGTGTCACTAGTCCTCAGACCGCAGTTTGAGTAGCAAGACTGTACGGCAGTGACCTTAATAACCGTCTTTACATCTTCACTGCTTGGCACATAGTAGGTGCTCAGAAAAGTATATGTTGACTTCATGAAGGATCCACTTTATGTATCTCTAGTGCTGAGTCAATGGTAAAACAGTCATAAAAGTAGCAGTGGTTTAAGAGTTAATCAGTGGTCAGTAAAGCAAAGAAATCATTGACCATGCAGAACTGCATATGACCACATTCGTCAAAGAAGGACTCACAGAACAAGTGCAAGGATTCATCCCGGGCCAGCTATTAAGTCCGTAACGACAGCTTTTGCTTATAATATGGCATCCATCAGAGTATATTCTTGATCCCATGTGTAAAATGGTGACCTTTATCCCCAAGTACTTTTTATGCTTTGGAGACATTGTCTCCCTTATACTTTCTGCCAAGGCCCAGTTAAGTGAACCAATTTTGGCGTTCTCATTTTTGCTCTGGGAAAAGAAGACCGAATTGTTCCCATCTCTCTTGCATTGTTGAAATTCGAGCCTAGCTTTTGGCCTCCCAGCCCAGACCTTGACACTCACTTGAGTCTCAGTCTTTTTTATATACAGCAATTTCCATGTCTGCACAACAGTCTACGTGCAGGAGGGGGAGTGCGCTTCACACAAAGTATTTACTGTTCAGGACTGAGTCATGTAAAAGGTGTTATTAAAAGTAAGGGATGAATACAACATAACTTGGTTAAAATTCTCTCAGTGGTTGGTAAAATAGAAAAATATCACCTCCATTAAACTGTGTGCCAGGAACCCATATCACAGGGTCCAACAACATGGATGCTGGAGGGCTTTGAGTCAGCCTCAGGAATCAGGAAATCACTTGTCAATTTACAAGTTGCTCCAGGAGGTGCTACCTCTACAAACCCATAGCAGCAATTAAGTTTTTCAGGAAGCAGTGTTAGAGGAGTGAGATGGAATATCATTGCCTTCCCTAGAGGAAGCCCATCCCAGAGGCTGCTGCTTGGGGCAGGGCAGGGGGCAGTTCCACAGCCTTCCTCTTACCCACTGAGGCCACTTGGCTGACACCTGAGTCACAGGTAAGCCTTGCTACCTAGACATTTCCAGATACTGAACAAGGATGATGTCTTGGGATTCAGAATCTAATTCCCCAGTTATAAAGAGGGGAGAAAAATAGCAAAAGTTCATTTAACTGGAAGCAGAGCTGGCTCGCTGACCAGTTACCTCAAGCCATGTCCCTTCCCCTCACAACGCAGGTCCGTCTTCTTTCTGGCTGACCTCCCTTTCAGGAAGGTGCTTCCCTTGGGATGGCAAGATGCTCTCCAGCTCCTCACCCTACTGGGTGTGATCAATGGCTGTGGTAAATGTTTATATTTATTATAGTAAAAGGCACAGGACAATTAAGTCCCCTTGAAATACTCCACCTTCACTTCAAACATACCCCTCCAAAGTCCTTGGCCCATTCCAAAGCAGTTCTGTAGCATCTGTCATGGGTGTGCTTTCTCGTGCTCTCTCAGCCGCCTCAGTGTCTGGAATCAACTCAAAATATCTACCTTCCATGGTCATTTTGACTTTGGAAAAGAGCCAGAAGTTTCTAGGTGTCAGGTCTAGTGAATAAGGGAGATGAGGACATGCCATCTTGATAGCCATTGCTCAAGCAATATGGGCATATACTCTCTGTAATATGAGCAACTACTTTGAAGGTAACAACATGCAATGTACTAACCCATGCTACTCTGCTACTGTCTTAGTCACTTTTCTCTCACTGAGACAAAATACCTGATGCCCAAAATTAAGGAACGAAAGGTTTATTTTGCTCACAGTTTGTGGAGGTTTCAGCCCATACTTGGCTGGCTCCAAGGCAGGGTGGCACATGGCAGAAGGCAACAGTGCATGGTGGCAGAATGCAGCAAAAGCAACAGAGCCAAAGAGAGGAGCAGCAGAGAGCAAGCCTCATTCCCTCCCTTATATTCCATGCAAGCTCCCCACACCAGGGCGGGTGTAGCACTGACACTCACAATCCCAGCATTGGACCAGGGATCAACCATAAACTCTAGAAGCCCGCCCCATGACATCATGAGGCTTTGGGGTGACATCCACACACAAACCATCACACCTACAATCTTGTTTTGAAATTTTATACCATTGTTTTTCTTTGTTTTAAAATAAGAAAAGATAAACACTGCCATAAGGTTTTGAAATGATTCAGACCATGAGGCAGCCGTGATAGCACAACTGAAGACGCTCACAAAAAGGACTTCCAGAACTGCTTCAGAAGGTGACAAGGATGGTGTTATCATTCTAAACGTATTCTAAATATTTTGAGGAGAGTTAGTGGCAATATATCTTTCATTGCAACAAATTTTTATTTAAACACACACACTTTTTTTATCTTATCTTCATACGCTGCAGTGGCTCAGCATCCCCTGTGAAAAGAGGGTTCTTCTTTTGCTATTGCCTTGCATATGGGTCCCCCAATTCATTCCAATGAGACTGACTCAGCCTACTTGCTCAAAGCTATCAGTCGCAATCACCAGCGGTTGCAGAGCTCCCAATAACCAGGCTTGATTGGTTACCTTGTGGGCCAGAAAGCAGAGCCCCATTCCAGCCCACCAGTCAGAAGTTCAGTGTGGAAAATTTCCTCAAAGAAAACTCGGGCTGCCATTACTGAAAGAGAAATGGATGGTGAGTAGACAAATAACAGATGTCCATTCTAATATACAGTTTTACAGTCTGTATGGACTTTGGTAATTAGCTTTCTCCTTGATTCCAAAGCCCTGTTCCTAAACTGAATGTGATTTCTGACAAATGACTCCCTCCCTGCCTTCCCCTCTACTTGGTTTCTATCTTATTTGCCTGCCTGACAACAATACTACAATAGCTATCAGTGTCTATTACATACTTTGTGCTAGGATTATCTTATCATCACACACCTATGTACATATATTTTATCACAACTCCAGTTTAGTTGAAACAAACAGCTCTCAGAGCTACAAAGCTTCCCTAACATAACCCAGTAAGTATGGAAGAACGGGTGTATAAGAACCTGTTGGAGCCTAAGCCATTAATCATGGTACTGTGATGCCTGGTTATATTTTCATGGACTTGCCTACAAGGAAAGCTCACCTGTTTTAAGGCAAATCACCTGACATCTTCTGATCTTAATATCATCACCTGTAAAGTGAGACAGATGATACCTGCCCCATCTGCCTATCTCATCTCTCAGTGCTATGGTGAGGATTAAATGAAGTGGTACACAAGCAGCAAGATGATTATGACTATTCATCATATAATCAAGCAAAATGACAGATACCTGCATGAATTTGAATACAGAAACACATATACCAGGCCAGTTACCACTGTCACTCAATTTTAGCTATGCAGGGAACTTAATACACTTTTCTGCTAGTCTCCCAATGTTCTCAGACTACCAGGGACTCTATGTACTTTATGTTGCTAGGAATCAAGTTCATCCTATGCCCCGTGCATGCACTGGTGAGCAGCCAGTTCAAGGGTTTACCTCTCAGCTCTTCATAATCCCGCTCTGCAGGTCTGATGGCCATCGCTGGGAGGACACATCACTCTTCTGTGGGTCACCATCCCCCACCCCAGGCACCATGGCTCATGCTTGCCTTATGCCATTGCCCCTGTTTATTTCACCTTTTTAGCACTTATTCCCTGGAAAGTGGTCCTCGGCTGTTAGAACAAGCCAGGGATGGAAGGCCTGGTATTAAGCTATGATTTCTGTCTTATTAATGGAAATTCAAAAAACAATGTTTCTTATCCTTATACAATCAGAGGAGCCATAGGAATCTGGATGTGCCTCAGCATCCATGTCTGGGCCTCACTCCAAGCATGAATGGCAGGGCCTTCATCTGTCATCTTGTCATCTTGTTAGGGAGTTGTTTTTGTTTTGTTTTGTTTTGTTTTGTTTTGTTTTTTTACCAACAGAGTTCTTTTTCTAGTAACCTCGCCAGTTAAACCCATTTTACAAGGTGAAACAGGGACAGAAACAATTCAGAAATTCTTCACAAAGTGCACAAAATGTTTTGCAGTTCAGTTTAGTTTTTTGAAAAGGAAGATTCGGCAAGGTCCACGGGGAGAGGGTAATTCTATATATCCTAATCACTCTAAATGCCAAACTGGCTGTTCTGAGAAGCCATTTCCTGCTGAGTATCCAGAGTGATCAGTATCTCAGATCATCTCCTCAGAAGTGTTTCCCCCCCTTAATCCCCAGTGTTTGTCCTTAACAATACTGAGGCTCTTTGTTGAAGGGCTGTTACCTTGGCAAACAAAGTTGAGAAGCCTGAGTCTGCTGAGATAGCAATATTTCAACTTAATACCAGTGTGTCTTCAGCAGATGTAAATACAGATGCTGTACTTTAAATGAGTGTTCCAGCATTGTCAGATAGTGGGCCATTCATTAAACACAAGTGAACAAACTGCTTTCCAGCCAGAATATACTCAGAACTCTTGGGAATTTATAAACCCTGGTGAGTTACCTCTCTTGTTTTCTTTCATTTGCTGTGGTCCAGTTTAAAAGTAACAAAGAATGCTTCCCCCTGAACTCAGTGACCAAGGATGGGAAAAGTTTCTCAGGACCTACAAGTTAAGGACTTTGCCCCTGCAGTTCGCCACTATGTCTTCTTTCTTGAACTACTTAATTAATGTGAGCCTTAATTTTTCACATTTATAAAATACAGATCATTACAACTTACCTCTGTAGAACAGCTGTCACCTACCCATGGTTATTCTCTCCTTTTAGTGATAAGAACACCTCTACTTTTCTCTGAAGAATCATTTCTTCGCCATGTTCAAGAAGTTTTCATGGAGCTGGATCTGCAACCCTGCCTTCAAGGGCAGGTGCCTAACACAGCCTGGCCAATCCCTATGTTCATTTCCTTTGGCCACTACACTTTGTTTTGGTGTGGTCACATGATGCAGAACAAGCCAATAAGATGCAACCTCAGAACTTTTACTGGAACTACAAGTCAAGGCATCATCTTGGTTTTCAGGCTTAGGACCATGAAGCCTAGAGACATAGGCAGTCCCCCCCCACCCTTGAACAGAGCCTGCCAGATAATAAATCTGGAAAAGAAAAAATTCAAATCAAATGATAACCCTAAAACCAGACATTTGGGTTGGTGAAGTATTCAAATAGCCAATGCTCCTGTGATAGTATTGCTTCATAGGAGATGCTAGCAATGGTGTTGCTTATCCTTATAAAATCTTAGAGTGGGGAAGAATACCCAGATTCTTTGTTGCTCAACTCTTAGAAATGCTCTTTTTTTCCTGAGAATTGGCTTACCTTGTGTAGAGTGCACAGTTTGGGCTAGATCCCAGAGTTCCAAGCTTATTTGTCAAACTCTCGGGATTCCCAGTAACTTTTGGAGTACTCTCTGCACTTGGAATCTGTGTGGGTAAAGCAGGAGGGATACCTTGGTTTTGTCATCTGTGAGAGAGGGGTGGACAATGATGATTTCCTAAATTTGCTGTAGGACAGTTGAGACTCACGAGATAGGAGCCAGGGAAAAAATCATTTTCCACCCATTTGTTTATGTTGGACAACAACAGTGTCTCCTCTGAGCATTATCTCTTCCCTTCCAAGAGCAGCAGTGAAAATTCACCCTCTGAAGCAATTTCTGAAGAGTTTCTGCACAGAGTAAACTGGAAAAGTCCAAACAGAGCATATGAACACCTGCATGGCTATTATTACATATCATGCTGTGGTGGATTAACTAATGGTCAACTTGTAACACCCGACTGAATTGAACCAGCGTGGTGCTGGGTGTGGAAGGTCCACCTGAGGATTATTACCAACAGCACAAAAAGAGAACTGGAGGGCAAGATGATGTGCTGTTGATTCTTCTGGGATCCTAGTCCTCAGCTGGATTCTTTGGGTCTTTAGTGTGTGGACACATCTTCTGCACTCTTCTGTTTTTGATATTTTGGATGAATTTTATAAAATAATCCTTTAAATTTTGTGTCCTGAATTAAACCTATTCCCTTGTAAACCCCAACTACAACACACACCATTCTGCCTCTGCTCTCTTCTGGGGACATTTTATTTTAATTTACTCATTTAAATACATATTGACTTCTTCCATAGATTTTTCTCATCCAGCAGTCCTCATGCAGACAAAACTCCCATTAACTTTATAAAAATTTTAAATATGTGGAGAGATGGCTAATATTTTATTCATACCTTTGATGATTATTTTAAATGTTTTAATTACTGCATGAGTGGTCTGTGGCTGATTAAGGGAAAAACATAATTTGCTCATCAAAATAAAATATTATACAAATATAAAATGAGGCTGATAAATAGTAAACAATAAACTCTCCTGGAAGTTGTTTCCTAAAATATGGAGACACTATACTGTACTATCTATTTCAGAATAAGCAAGTTTATGGGAGAATGTAAAGATGATGAGAATGAAGGAGAGGTCATTTGGTTTTACTTGATCTTGCTGCATTTACTCTAAATTATGACACTTTTCCATAAGAGCAAAATAAAAATAATTATCCCAACCCTAAATTGCTATCTCTGAAGTGTAGCTGATTTTATAAGGGTTTCTTTTAATCTCATGGATTTTTTTAGTGTTAGCTATTGCTATTTTTCAGCTGAGCATATTTCAGGGAACTTTGGCTTATGGCTCAAATATTCAATCTAAATTTGATTCTCTGATAGCAATGGATGGGTGACTCACCTCTCATAGGAATGATGAAATTTGGATGCTTGTGTCAATCATATATAGTAGATTGGATATCTGGCACCAAATGATAAAACTCTGGACCAAGAGATAGTATCATCTCTCTCTCTTAAATAACAATATTCATTTCTAGCTGCTGTAAGAATTTCATCTTCAATAATTGATCAGTGTGACAGAAAATCTGTTGTTGGTAAGGTGTGTTTAAAATTATATTATTCAATAGTTCTCATCTCAGACACTTTTCATCTGTTCCTCGAATGTAATGCACATTTTGAGACCCAGATCTATTTCATACAGCAACTGATAGTCATTATTTTTATGTTTATCTAAGAAGAGCAAGAGAAAACTTTTGTAGAAGTGTTTATGACCTATATTTTATACATTGATATTAAATTAGCAAAACATCAAAAAAACAAAACATCCTATTTGTTATGACTTAGATCTAGAATGCCTCCAAAAGGTCTCATGTGTTCTGCGGTGGAATTTTGGGAGGAGATTGAAGTATCAGGGTGCTACACTCATCAGAGGATCCACTGATGAGCATATAGCTAAATATGCTATTAGGAGCCTGTCTTGGTTACTTTTCTCTCATTGCTGAGACAAAATACCCAATTCCCAAATGAAGGAAGGAAAGATTTATTTAGCTTACAGTTTGTGGAGGTTTCAGGCCATACCAGGCTGGTTCTGAGGCAGAGTGGCATATGGTAGAGGGCAAATGTTCATGGTGGCAGCACACAGCAGAAACCATAAGAGCAAAAGGGAGGAATGGCAGCAAGCAGCCTCCTTCCTTCCCTTACATTGTAAACAGGCTACCCCCACCCAGGGGGCGTGTAGCACTCACAGACTCTCCATGCCCGCCTCTTCCACAGGCTTAGGATGTATACAAAGTAAGCACCCTGGCTCCTTGCTGAATCACTCAGTTAAACCTTCAGACTCCCCAAGTTGACACAATGTATCAACCATAACAGAGCCCAAGCCTAGTTACAAGAGGTGTGACCCTGAGGGCATGCCTTTGGAGGGTACATATCCCTCCCTGGCTCCTCCCTTCACTCTGCTTCCTGGCTGCCACAAGGTGAGTAGCTTTTCCCTGCTGTGCCCCCCTGCCATGTTTCTGCCTTGGAGCCCATCAACCATGGACTGAGTTCCCTGAACCATAAGCCAGAGTAAGCCTCCTCTCCTTTAAGCTGTGGGTGTCAGGTATTGTGTCTCAGCAATGGAAAAGCTGACTAATATAACATGCTTGGTATAGTACAAAGTAGCTTCAAGCTCATTTAATAAGTACCATGGCCTGGAAAAAGTGCAGCATTAATACTATATGAACCTGTTTATTATACATCAAGGAAATGAACAGAAAGATATTCCAGTACAAGAATGTAGATCAATGGCAGTGTGAGAAACTCTTTGGAAGGTCTGCTCACTGGGTTTCTGCCACTTCCAGATTTATCAAGGAAAGGGCCATGGCAAAATTTGCACTATTTGAGCCAAGTGGCCATCTCCTCCAATGAAAATACCTCTGAATAAGTACTATGCAGATAAAATGGTCTATCTTCCCAGTAAAGCATATGGGGATCATGCATGACTGGAGGTAACACTACATTGGCATCACTGCCGGGATGATAGGTGTCTCATGAGCCAACTGACTTCTGAAAGAGAAAATGCCAGATCGATGTGCCACGGTGCAGACAATATGTAAGCATGCTGAACCCACGTGCATGGTTGGTTTCAATTTTTGGAGGCATTTGTTAACTGTAGTCAAAATGGGCTGGGGATTCCAAGTGGAAAATCAGAAGGTCTAATTAGATGGGGATGTACTACAGGCAAAGGCAATGAACACTAGGTTGAGAGTCAGCTAATCAAAATTCTGGGCCCTGCATTGCTTCCAACAATCTCTAACCCTCAGCTACCCAGATGGCCTCTGAAATTTCATCTACAAAAGAAGTATGGCTCCTAAAATCTCTTTTTCTAAGTCTCTTCTTACTCTAATTGTCACTGAAATAATAAAATTCAGTTCAATAATCAAATTCAATTTACCTTTGTATCTTAGTAAAAGAAATTCAGTAATTCAGAACTACACTGCCCAGTAGAGTAAGCTCATTTGGTTATTAAACGTTAATTTATATAAATTCAAATTAAGTAAAAATGAATAGGTATTTTCTCAGTCACACTCATCACACCTCTAGTGGTCAATATCTTCTTGTGACTAATGGCTAGTGTACCAAACAGTGCAGATTATAAAACACTTCCGTTATTGCAGAAATCATTTATTTAGAAGGCTATTTTCCAATCCTTGGCATCTGATGTATTTTATTAATGTTTGTGGGATAAATAAGCAATAGAATAAGAGATGAATAAAGATAATATGAAAACCAGTCTAACAAAGTGCTACAACCAAAAAATAATCTGAACAATCATGATGGGTATTGGAAATGCACAGAAAACTGTCCCATTCTTTATGGAGCTGTGAAGTTACACCTGGACTGATATCTGTAGTGATCTGGCTCTCTGTAATTTAAGAAAAGTATCTTTCAAATGGCGAAGTAGATATGCCACATACAATGGTGAACTTTATGTGTTAACTTGGATAAGAACAGTATCCAGTTACCTGATCAAACACTACTCTGGGTGTTGCTCTGAATGCACTGGGTGAAAGTGCTCACATCTATCAAATAAAGGTGATTGCCTTGGATAATACAGCTGGGCCTCTTCCAAATATTTGAAAGGCCTTAAAATCAACTGAGATTTACAAGAAAAGAAATTCTGTTTCAAATCTGTAACACAGAAATCCTGCCTGAGTTTCCAACCACCTAGCCTGTTCGACAGATTGCAAATTTCCCTAGTCTCACAACCATATAAGCTAATTCCCTAAAATAAATCACATATACATATACATACACAAGCACACATACATGTGTGTGCATATTCATATGTTATATTAATGTATGCATAAACGTGTATATGTATGTGTGTATATGTTCTATTCATTTTGTTCTCTTGGGAACTCTCACTGATAGAGATTTTGGTGTGATACAGTGGAGTATTGCTGTAAAAAATACCTAAAAAATTGGAAGTGGTTTTGAACTGAGTAATAGAAGAAGCAAGAAGAGATTTGCAATGTCTGATAGAAAACATGTAGGTCTTTGCAGAGCTTCTTTGTAGAAATGTGCGCTTCGAAGGTGACTGGTGAGATGTCAGAAAGAAGTCAAGAGGACAGTGAAACTTCTGTTGTCTGTTGTAATGAAAGAATGTTACTAGACATGTGGACATTAAAGGTGCTTAGGATGAGGTCTCAGATGGAAATGAGGAATACATTATTAGAACTTAAATGGAAGGCAATCCTTGTTATAAAGTGGCAGAAGACTTGGCTGAACTTTATTCTGTCACTGAAGAGAAAGCACATCTTGGAAGTCATAAACTTAGACATTGAAATGAGATTGCTAAGTGAGGTGTGGAAGGTGCAACCTGGTTTCTTCTTGTTGCCTCTGGTAAAATGTGAAAGGAAAGACATAAACTGAAGAAGGAATTGTCAAGCAAAAACTAAATCTGAATTTGATGATTTGGAAAATTCTCAACCTGTCCACATTGCAAAATATGATACAGCACGTTTTAGAAAAAATACCATGGTGTAGTTGGAGAGCCTTTTGCTGAAGAGATTAGGCATATGATGTATACATCCAATCAACCCTACTAGCAAAAATCAGGACTAGAAATGGGCTATCCAGGAAAGAGCTGAGGAGGATACTAACACAGGGCCCCTAGGCATCCACAAAAGACTAGCAATGTTGCTGAGAATATTACACCACTAAAAATGGGACAGAGATGGGATAAAGTGAAAGAAAGCTGTTGGGCTTCTGGGATTCTAGAGGCAGAAAACAGACTCCTAGAACTACTAAGTGGAGAAAATGCACAGCCTTTCAAGAAAGAGGAAAGACAGCTCTGAGGACAAGGCCCCAGGCCACAAAGACAAAGCTGCAACTCTTAAGGGCCAAGAAGAAAGAGCTGATGTCTCAGGCCCTGCAGAAGAGCGTGAAGCCCCAGAGGATTATACACAGTCCCTGAAAACTAATGGAACCTCTTTGCTGACTTGCAAACTTGCCTGTGACTGATGACCTCTTACTGTTGAAGCATATCATTTCTTTTCTACATAAGTAGAGAAGACTTTTACCCCAGGGTAGAATATAACCAGAGTCCTGGCCATATTTGATTTGGATAATGTAGAATGAGACTTGGGATTTCGGGGTTATTATTTTTAATGATATTTTGGTTTTAGAGTTGATGCTGGAATGGTTATGTCTTCAGAATGTCACGGTGGAGTGAATGTATTTTGGGCAGAGAGAAGACATGGACTCAGAGAGACAGAAGAGTATATTGTGTTAGGTTGGATGGTGTCTCCCAAAGTTTCACGTCCGCTTGGAACTGGGACTCTCTTCTTTTTTGAAGACAGGATTTTTGCTCCTCTCATCAAGCTGAATCATGTATTACACTAGAATGGGCTCTAATACCAGTGATTTCTAGAATTAAAAGATCAGAAAAATTTGGATACAGAGACCTCCAGATAGACAAGGAAGAGGTCACATAAAGATGAAAACAAAAGTAAGAATTATGCTGCCAGGAATTATTCTGGTGGCCAGCAATCATCAGAAGCCAGAAGGAAGAACGCTTCCCTAGCTTTTGGGTGGGGGAACACTGGACAAACTTCTAAACTCCAGAACTATGAGAAAATAAGTGTCTATTATCTTAAGCCACCCTATCTGCAGTGATTTCCTCGGGTGGCCGTGGAACACCAATGAATGCAGTGCTCACAGTAATCAGGATGATGAGGGAGAAATTTCATTAAAAATTAACAACATTAGATCTTTTCAAGCCAGAGGAGTCAATGAAAAGAAAGAAATCATAAAATGAAAATTCATGCAATGATGAATTATTTAGACAACTCAGTTATTTAATCTGAAAGATGTTGCAAAGAGTATGATCAGGTATATTTAAGCTAAGTAGAAAAGCAGTTCCTACCATGGAATAGGAAATTTCTGAAAAGCTGTATCTGAAAAAGAGATATAAGCTGAGAATTCTGAAAAGGTTTCTATGAATGCATTTCAGATAAGTATATAGGTTTCTATAAAGATGGAAAGCATTTTTTAAAAATCTCAATAAGATTTTTAAATAGTTGTGGTTTAGCCTCAAATCCCACAACTCAACAGTGACATAACATCCAGGGTATAGATGTGTAGCAGTCTATGTTCTCCAATACCAAATACCCGAATATGGAAAAATGTTGTTTTCAAGATCTATTACTCTAAAATTGCCTTTTTTCCAAAGTATGTTCAATTGCTGTCAATGAGAATGTTGTAAAATCACCTAAGTCAATCTAAGCTAAATGGATCTCCTGGCTATGAAACTTTCTATTGAACTATATGTGCAGTGAGATGCTCCGAGGGAAATACTATGCACAAGAAACACAAATTTATTTCTCCATTGAATCCTTTAATTATGAACCACTTAACTTTGGTCCTTGAGATAAAGTTTAGGGTATGAGGTTCTGGGAAGATATTCTAGTCTTTATTTGAAAGTGGCCACCGAAGTAAGAAAATATCTTACCTTTCTGTCTGGTGGACATAGGATTAGAGGAAGGAAAAGTTGGTGGAAATAACACTCTTTATTAAAAAATAGTGTATGAGATTTCTAGTGTTTCCTGTGATTCATTTGCTACCCATCCATTCATTTTTTGATTTATTCTTTCTCCCAAATTATGAAATACACAGAAGATTACATTTAAGCTTCTTCATCTTCTTCAGTGCCATGGCTTGTTTTAGAAATGACCTAAACAGCCTCATAGGCACCTAAAGAAGGGTTCAAAAGACAGTTATTATTCATGCATTAGAAGGCTGAAAAACAGCATAACTGGGTAACAATTTCCTGAATTACCTAAATTATTCCCGCTAGGGGAAGTAGGAAAACAAGCTTAACCCAGGTTAGCTTTCTTCAACCATTCCTTGAAGTAATATCGGTAATCAGCTTCTACTGTGCAAAAGCAGCAAACTCTTTTAGTTGTTAGAGACTGAGCTGCAAAGGAAATGGCCTTGGGAATTATAAGAGCAGAAACAACACTATTTCAGAAACTGCACATCTGCTCGCTGTAGGGTGTCCCCAGTATCCAAGGCAGCTTGTCGCCAGTGTAAGTTTGTGTTCCAAGATTTGCTCTAAAAGTAGTCATGCTGACTCATGGGATGGGGAGAACATGAACCATGAGAACCAGAGACAGGTCTGTGTTGGAGGTTGAAAACCTCCGGACTTGGACCCCTTCACCACCACCCCAAGATGCTCAAAGTATATTGATGGAGGTAGAAAGACAACTGAGAGCAGTATTCAGAGGTGTCATTTCCACTGTGAGACCTCTCAAGCCACTCAGCATCCTACATTTTTTAATTCCTTATCTCTATTAATTAAGGCTGATAATATTCAGCAACTAAAATTTTTGTATGTGTAAATGTCATATATATGTATATATAAGGAATTCAACGAGACATATAAAAATCTCTAGAATGGTACCTTAGAGTAGGCAAGTATTAATTTTATATTCTTACAAAATGACTGTCAATATGCACTGAAAAGAAGTAGAGTATATTTTTATGGGTGTGGCATCTTGAGACTTTGTGTTTCACATCTCGTTCCCCTTACTTGCTAGCACAATAGCTTTCAAATAGTCATTCAACATTGTTCATCTGTAAAATAACAAATAACAATTGTACCTACTTCATGGGGTATAGTCAGCATGAAAGGAGATATTATATGTGAAGCATTTAATTCATTATATATGGCTCCAAAACAAATAATAAATCCTATCTTATTTAATGGTATAATACTCTCATTTTTAGCTTTAGTTGGTTAGTGTTTATTTTCTTAAGAAAATGATGATAATTATATCACAGGAATCCAACTGACAACTATTTGATTGGAGTTCATAGAAAGAACATCCACCTCACATTCTATAAACTGGTAGCTCTCTTAAAACATAAAGTATATTTTTCCATAAAGCATTTTTTCGAGACACCCCACATGATGACTGTGTACCAGGTATACACTTTCATTTCCTAGATGTAAAATGGAAAGCTGTTCGTCTGTATCTCATATGATGCAACTGAATGATTTTTTTTCACTGAAATGTCTGTTTCATTTTGAGAAATGTACCATCGTGACTACAGGGCTTGGATTCAGGGGCAAGACATGGTGTGATATTTGGTAAGTGAATCAATCATTCAAAAACTCTCTTTAAAACAAGGAAAATGACATTGTAGCAGAGATAAGAGACCTGAATAACAAGAACCCAGTCACACAAAGGGAAGAAGGGAGGAAGGGAAGGAAGTGAATGACTGTTATCTGTCAGCTTTTCTATCACAGGCACAATATCTGACATGCACAATTTAGAGAAGCTTATTTGGCTCATGGCTGCAGGGAATTCAGTCCATGTCAGATGGCTACAAGGCAGAAATACCATGGCAAAGGGGCACAGTGGGGCAAAAATGCTTAGTTCATGATAATGGGGAAGCAGAGCACAGGGACAGCCCCAAGGAGGAAGGGGCCAAACTCAGAGGTGGTACACAAGGTCATGTTTCCATGGTCCATCCAAACACCCAAAATGGGTGCTGGATACCTGCTGGCATCTCTTACTCCAATCAAGTTGGCACATGGCCACTAATAGTCACAATCACTAATCTAGATAAAAGAAATAGCAGGTAAAAGACCTTCAGGAAAGAACAAACATTGTTCCAGAAAAAGAGAATGGTTTGGCTATAGGCATTGCACAGCTGAAAGTTTATAAGGAAAAACACATGTCTTGTTATGAAGCTGCTCCTGCTTCTAACTCAGTATTTGCTGATAAGTTGATTCTCTCTGCCAGAAAGTTTCCCTCAGTTTAAGCTGTTCTCTGATATTCCTAGCCCAAGGCGATCATTTTCCACTGAACCTCTGTGCACGCAAGTAATTTCACCCCCGACACACACACACACACACACACACACACACCTGGTGTCTCCAGTTTCTAGCATCGTCATTATTATGACAGTCCCTCAGAAATGCTACACGTTATCACCATTTCCCCAGAAGCCAATTACCTATCCCATTCATTGTTCTGCACAGAGCTTCCAATTCATATCCATCCTTTAGCTGCTGAACTAACAAAATGAAATAGCTTTTTCTCTAAGAAAGGCATTACCAGAAAACAGAAGGACAATCTCCCCACATGCTGTGACTCCATGTCTTTCTGTCCCTCGTCCCAAGCTAACTCTTTATTTTCTGTTACTAGATATCATTTGCTGTAATCAGGCTTTGCAAGGGGAACAATACAGAACACATAATTTATAAGATTATTTTATAGCACTCACCCAAAGAATCATGTACAAAGAGAGTCCATGCAATAAAGACTGAGAGAGCTGAGGGCATGGATTCCATGGCAATGTCCTGCACGAGTCCAGCTGAAGACCTAGAGCCCATGGCAATGTCTTCTGCAAGACTTTCATGGATCTGCCCTCTGAAGGCCCAAAGGTCAATGGTGGAAGCTAAAATGTCTGTGCCAGTGGGATGAAGGATCGTACTGGCAGGCTGAGGGATCTGCACTGGAGCCAGAAAGTGACACTCAAAGTAAGGACCAGAGCTCCTCTGAAATGTACCATGGCCACCCTCCATAATGATGAGGTCCCAAGCTCCTCTGACGATGAGAACAGCTAAGCCTGTATCAGGAAAGCCAGCGCAACAAGCTTCTCCAGGAGACTGAACAGTGCACTATCAGGACCAGAGCTCCCTCAAAGTGAACTGCAGCCATTCTCAGTGGTCATCTCATTTTGAAATTCTGTATCTTTTTTATTGTTTTGTGTTGTTTTGTCTTTATCTGTATTGTTATTTTGTTTTCTTTTCTCTTTAAGATAAAATTAAAAAAAAATAATAAACAAGGTCCCCAGAGCTCCTTTGACAATGAGAATAGCTGAGTTCATCAGAGAAGCCAGCAGGACAAGCTCCTCTGGGAAAATCAACAGCTCCCTACAGCTTCCTATAGCCTCTCCTCTTCTCCAGTTCTCCGTTTTATTTTGCTGGTAACAGTCCTCAGGTGGGCCTCCCATGCCCAGCACCATGCTGGTTCAGCTCAGCTGGGTGTTACAAGTTGACCACCAGTTGTCAGTCTACCACACCATTACAAAATCCAATCTGCTCTCCTGCCCCGCCCTCCCAGGCCATCCTGCAGGGAGCTTTCCAGGATTTACCTCACCCACTCACTGTCTGTTTCAGATATCCTCTCCCCAGACTGTGTTGCACTTCTGAGCCGAATCTCAACTTCAACTCTGTCCGTACTTTGTCGTTTTATGTCTGGAAGCATTTCTCAATTATTTCTGTTTTCAGCAGTGTTTTAGGGAACACAGCCAACCTTGAGTATCTAATCCTAAATGAATAGAATCAGAAATCCATAACTATGATGCTTCCAGGGCATAATTTCCCCAGAGAGGCTGGTTTTCCTGAGCCGAGGTGAAGACCGGAGGCAGAACACTTTGAGAACAGAACGGCAAGTGTGTAGGACTCTGAGCCTGGGGGTTGCAGTGGGTTGTGACTCTACATTCGACATGGCCTTCAGCCAACTCATTCTCCTGCCTGGTGCTCAGCTGCATCTTCCATAAAATGAGAACTAGAGCCATTTGTCATTTTCAGACATTATTTTAGCAATGGAAATTTGTTTTTTAAAAAAGCACTTTTATATGTATTCCAGTTAAGTTCATTGGATAAAATTGCACTGTTGGGTTTGGACTGGAGGACCGCTGTATCCATCCACCTGTTCATCTCCTCCTCAGTTCCTCCTGGGTGGTGGGGAGCCCAAAAATATAACTTGCAAACCATTGAACTAGGCCCCTCACCACTTCCTAGATCTATAAGTCATAATTCCTAACTGGAGAAAGAAATGCACAGAAATGGATACAAGGGAAAGTGAAGAGATAGAGAAGGCCAAGTTCACAGTAGATGGGGTTCTGTTAAGGCCAGGCATTGAGACTGACACATAATCACAGGCATTCACCAGTAAATTCATGTGGCTTCCCAACAGAAGTTTTAACTTTATAATACTGATGCCATTAACGTGTATCTCTACCTATGGATGACCCAAACACTTCTGACACAACCGCAGAACTATATATCAGATACATGTAAGTATTCACACTTCTTCTTTGATAGTAACAGGCCACCCCCTTCCCTCACAGAGCACTGCTGAGTATTCAGTGTCCATGCAGAGTGGTCAGTAGATGTTTGTTGTTGAAACACATTTGCAGAGAAGAGGAACAAAATCAGTCCCTGTCTTGCCTTTAATCTGGCAGAGGAAGATAGCTGCTAAATAAACAAACACATAGTCAAAAAATAATACAAGTTCTGTGAAGGTGAACTCACGAATGTTGTATAGAAGAACGGAGGGTCATTGTGCTTCTGCGCACCATGCTGTCAGGAAACATGGCCTTAGGCTCTCCCATTCCACTGCCTAGCAAGTAGAGGACCCTCACTAATTGCACAAGTGGCTCAGTGCCTGAGCTCAGGGATCTTCGGAAAGGCTTACTGAGAGGCTTTGGTCTTATTATCTCAAAGAATATCACTTCTACTGTGTCCTCGGTGATTTTTGTTTAATTCACTTTGGGATTAACTGAGTCTGAGAAACAAGGAAAGCTGAAGGAATGGCAAGGGTACGTATGTTATGTAAATCCCAACTTAAGAGAAACAAGCACATTCTTCTAATAAAAATACATGTATAATGGTGTAGTTCTTGGTGTTACTCAAAGTTATCCTAATAATACCAAACAGTTTGAGAAAATAAAAACTGACCCCCACACACACCTTAGGAATGACCCAATCTCAAAAGTATATAAGCTAATATGATGTAAATTTCTACCTCTGACACAAAAACAACAAAATGTTGTGGGGGAGCATCATTGAGGAAAACACTTTACAAGAACAGAACAATGACCAAAGAAAGCTTAATGATAAGTGGACTTAAGTATGTGTTTGGGTAGAGTTTCAAACTAAATCTTAATTCCTTGGATTTCCCTTTGAATAAGCTGCGGGAGTCGTAGGCACAGAAGTTTTCAAGCTATAGTCTTACAGGAGTCACACGTATGGCTTCCATCTGGTTCTTTCATTCAAAGATAGTGAGGAAATCTGGGCCAGGAAAGCATCTTACCTCAGGACCAACAGTGTGAGACTGGGAAAAGAGAACATTGTCTGCCGAGCTCAAGGCAGAAAGGTATCATCTTTTTGAAGAGCCATATAGAAGGGCTTAATACTATCAATATCTGGTAAGGATAGATTCATTGGAACTGAAATGAACTAATACCCTACTGCTTAATTTTCTTGGTAATGCAAAAGACATCTTGCATACTTCCCTCTAAGATGCATTACTAAAAGCAGATAAGAATGCAGAATAAGCTGTGCAGCCTGTGAAAGATGCTGGTTGTTCAAGCAAGTTTTCTTTTATTCCAGGCCCAAGCAAAAAGGAATATACAACTTCCATGAGCACAGAAAGAAGCCTGGCTGGGGCAACATCCTTGGGAATCTTTCTTCAGTGCTTGCTGCAGGCAAACATGGCCAGGAAGCTCCCAAACCTACCCCAGAGTGTCACCTTTGAGGCCTTGCCTCTGCCTCCAGGTTTGGCTTCTTATTTTGTACTGTGCATCTGCAGCTCCCTTTCTCTATCCTATTTCTTTCTTTTGGCCTAGGCACTGATGTGTGCTTGGTCAATATTCGTCAAATGAATGAGTGTTCACATCATCAGTCTGGGAGTCAGTGCCAGCTACACAATTTGCAAAGGCCAGGGCAAAGTGAAAATACGACATGGGACTCCTCAAACCAGGCAAGGGGGTGACTAAAGGTATGAAGATAACGCTCTTTCTTCTCTGTTACCACTCTCAACTTGTCACTCATGGTGCACTTTAATTTGCTGTTCAGTTTGTTCCAAGTAAAGAAATACTTAGCATTTAAATCATTAGCATGAATTTTACTCTTTAAAGCATGCAATGACAGATTAAATGCAAATATTGGAGCATTGAGCTCATATGAAGAATCATCAGAATTTCAAACTTCCTATTTCATAACTCCTACAAATATCTCGCTCTCACCAGAGGAGCTGAAACCTTGTCCAACTAACTCAATTGTTTTTACTTTACTTCCTGTAACAATTCTACCAGTGCTCTCTCCCTTTGGGTCACAGATGAGGGAGGATAGTAAGGAAACTAAGAGGAACAAGAGGGAGGAATTGTCCTATTTTTCATGCTGTCATTTTTTATATTATCATTCCTGGCATAAGCAATTGCATAATACAGGGAAATAAAGGAGCACCATTGCTGTCTTGGAGGATGACAGTGAGAACTCTGTGTGCAACTGGCTCACTCAGCCCTGCAGCTACCTGCAAAACCTACGTCTATGGAAATATTTTCACCTAGCCCACAGAGGTACCGTCATATTGTTACCTCCTGAGATCTGTCTGTGTGGCTAGAGGTACTAGGAGAAAGGCAATGAGCGAAATACATAATGGGTGACTTCTGTAGCCGGCGTTTATCTATCACATTGCTAATCCCAAGGGCTCTAAACTGATGAAATGCAGACAAAGCCCCTGACCTATGTGGCTCTATGTGGCTGTATAGGTTTCATTTTCCTTACCACTAAGATAATTCAATTCAACAAATATTTATTGAGCTTTACCATATGTTTGCTGTTGCAATGCCAAGATCAGCTAAGGAGACAGGACACACAGGGGAAGCTGGCTGCAAATCAAGCCTTTCTTCCTGGGTGCCTCAAGGATATTTAGTGAAATGGAATAAAGGACTTATCAAAAGTGTAAGAGAAATTCTATACAAAAAACTATGTTGTCATTATCAGTGTGTGCCCAGTAACAGATAGCCTCAGCCTGAAATTGGCTTTGTCCATGCCTGCTTCAAATGTCAGCAAGGAACCGGGTATATTAAAAGAGCTTTGGCTTTCTGTCTCTTCAATCCGTGGTTTTCTCATACCAGGAAGAGCTGGCTAGGTATTCTGGAAGGATTGCTAGGGTTTCACCTCTAGGGAAAGTGGTCAGGCTCCTGCCGAGATAAAGGGGCTCCACCAATCTCATTGCAAAAAAAAAGGGAAAAATATGTTTTCAGATCATGAAGATATTGCTTGTGTTTCTGTGTGCCAGGGGCACAAAGTGTTTTCTGAACACTTAGTCTATTCATCAGGCATCGAGCTGGGTATTGAAACAAAGCAACAAATAAGACATTAGTTTTTCCCAGAGAGTACTCTGAGTCTGCTGGAAGAGCTGTTTAGAAAAAGCAAATAAATTGCAATGTGACAAATACATAGAGCTAAGTGGGTGCTGTGGGACATCTCAGTGGGTGACAAAAGTATCCAGGGCCCAGGGATTTAGCAGCTCTGGAATAAAATGAATGCTTGGGCCTCATCAAATTAGTAAATGAAATTCTAACTTTCAGTGTGATAAGTTGTATTAGAAGAAGGAGCTTTTGGGATGTGCTTAGACCATAGGGCTGGGTGGTCATGAATAGGACCGTTGTCCTTATAAAGACATGCAGAGAGCTCCCTCATCCTTTCCACCATGTGAGGATCCAACAGGATGACCACTATGAACCTGGAAATGAGACCTCACTGAACACTGCATCTGCCAGCACTTTTTTCTATAGTTTTCAGCCTCCGGAACTGTAAGAGCAAAATTTCCATTGTTTAAAAGTCACCAAGTTGGCAGCAGTTTATTATAGCATCCGAGACTGACAAACACACATTCCGTACACAGTGAGTGTTTAGTACATTCACTGAATGCATAAATAGATGAATAATCAAGACAGAACTTGTTATGGCAGCTTTGAAATATGGATGATTCTTTAAAAATTATCAGGAGTTAACAAGATTGTTCCATACAGAAAGAATAAATGCAAAATCTAAGCACAAAAGGACACAAAAACTGCCCAGGAAAATCTAGACATAAGCATAGCCAGGCTCTTGAGAAGGCAAGAGTGAGAGAGATGCAGAATAAGTGAGCAAGAGTCATGTCTCAGTGACTGGATTTTGCCTAACAGGCAATGTGGAGTCCCTGGAATGTTGGAAGCAGGAAAGAGATATTTATCAGATTTGTGTTTTAGGAAGCTCACTCTGGCTTCAGTGCTGAGTGTGCATTGCAGTGGGCTAGTATGTGAACCCAGAGGTTCAGCCTCTCCATGGTCTTAACTACTATCAAAGATGGAGGAAATAATGGGTATAGAAAGAAGTGAAAATATTTAAAGAACTTACAAAGAAAAGACAGGGACATTTCTGATTCATTGGATGTGGGGATGTGAAAGAAGCAGAAATCAGATTTCAGGTGTGGAGTTCTAGTCAATAATAGCACCACTTGTGAATAACAGAATCCATTGTGCATCATGATCACAACCCAAAAGCCTGAGAAAATGAGAGATGAAAAATTCATCTGGAACTATAGAGGGGGTGCTGAGGGAAATCCACACTGAGATATACAATAACTACTTGGTTATATGAGTTGAGAGGTGTGGAATTTTTTACTAGAAACACATAGATAACATAGTTTCATAATTATTAATGTGAAAAGCTGGAATAGTTCATTGAGGGAGCTTGTCGAGTGAAACCAAAGAGATTAGAAGATGGATCACCAGCACAAATATGGTGCAAGAGATGAAAACATGAAAGAAAATTAAGAACTATGAAAAGAGAATAGACATTTACTTAGAGAGCGTGATGTCACAGAAAACAAGAAAACATCTCTAGGAGGAAGAGAGCAATACCATAATATTCATAGCAAGGCATACATAGTAAAATAGCAATATGTACATGCTGAGTAGATGTGGAAGAAGATCACATGTCACAGTGGTGAGAAAACTTGTGTCTCTACCTAAAACAGTGTGTGGAGACTTCTGTGTGCTTCTTTCTCTATTGGGTGCACTTGTCAGAACCCACCCATCCACAGACACTAACATCTAACACAGCCAGACAATAGTGACTTCTTCCCCAGCATCTGGACTCATAGACCACCACCATCTGTGAAGCCATTTATAGGATCTATATGTACAGGGAATACTTGGAAAAAGACATGGCTTACCAAAAGGATTGAAGGCCTTCTAGGTAAGCCTTAAGCAAATATTTTTTGTTGCCTTTTCAGGAGACAGTAGACAGGGAAACAAATTTTCCTTGGATATCTTTAGCTAATTGTTCTCCCCATCTGGCATCTGTAACTGGCCACTGGAGTTTACTAGAAGGAGGGGTGGGGTGAGTTATGCACATGTTTTTCACCATCAGTACTTGAGAGGCAGCAAAGAAATGCTTGCAACATGGCAGCTCTTCGAAGAAGTTTGGCTGATCACTATGAGTGTATAGAATGTGGCAGCTTCCTAATTTGAAAGATGTATAATGATACTGAATTCTAGGAGTAAGAGAAGAGCAACCTGCGCACTTGTGTGTTAGCATGCTCATAACTTTCAGAATTTCTTCCAATTTAAAGGATCATTTTTTTATGTTCCCTTAGTATTTTACCTCACATTTATATAGCATGGGTGAATGTTTCACACACAGCAAATCATGCTCTGGGGTCTTCCAGTGAGTCTTTTTGGTACTAGCTACCCAGAAAAACTTTGCATCTTCCTAAGTTTTTCTTTAGTCTGCCTATTTCATACATTCTTTGCATTTCTCTTCATCTTTCCCTCTACTCTCTCTCCCTTCTCCTGTTTTTCCATCTCTCCTTCCATTTGGTCATCCTCTTTCTTTCTTTTCCACTGCACACTTTTACATTTTCTTTCATTTCCTCTCCTGCCTCCCCACCAGGAATAAAATACGGAGGTTGTGTTCAAAACATTTTAAGTAAGAACAAAACATTTAGAATACTTTTTGTTAGACCTGAAACTGGAAAACATTAAAAAGGAGGAATAGATTTTTCCAAAGTAGTGGGAAAGATGAACTAACTACTTGCCCTATGGTGACATACAGTTGACACTGAGCCAGTGAAAAGTATCATTAAACATTAATTGGTAAGAATGGCATCTAAGGAGTAGAAAATGTCAGAAGTCCCTGAACTAAAAGTTCCAAGATCAGAGTTAGAGAAATTCAATAGGGAGTACCAAATACAGCAGGACAAATAAGATGTGTGAGTAATACAAAAAAATATAGAAGACAAAAAAATGAAACCAGCATAAAAGGTAGTATGAGGGTATACAAGTTTAGCTAGAGCTACCTGAGCAAAACAGAAAAAAAGGAAGTTGGGTCAAGGAAAAAAGGGTGCTGAGATTGTACAAATAAAGGCTAAATGAGGAAGAATATCTCCCAAGACTGAGAAAATGTGCTTTCCTAATACATCTTCATGGTCACTGGTGTCCACAATATTGAACTCAACACCTAACATCATCTGTTTCATAATTTAGCCTGATCTTTGGGCTTTAAGTTTCTGGTTTCCTATGAAATGGTTTTCACTTCTTCCTGATATGAATTGGTGCTGTAATTGACCACAACACGACTTCCTAGTTTTCAGACAAGACTGAATGCCCAGCCATACATTGCTTTCTTTTTGTCCTTCTTGCCATCTCCCTGGGCTTTATTTCTGAGAAATCCCGTACAACCCATTTTGTCTATGTGGGAATAGGTGCTGCATTGGATTTAACTCTAATCCTGACCTTGAGAAAGGAGGTCCCATGTGAGTCTTTCTGCACACACCAGCTAGCAGTAAAGAAAATAGGAGTTGATAGGGACCATTGATTTGTGTCTAAGATAGTTTTCAGCCACAATTCTGTGCACACTGGCTTTCCAGCGCTGGGAAAATAATACTTGACACACACAGATCAAAAGAGGAATGATGTATTTTGGCTCATGATTTAGAGATGTCAGTCCATGGTTAGCTGGTTCCATTGCTGTGGGCCTGAGGTGAAGGAGAATATCATGGTAGAAGTGGGTGGCAAAAGAAAGCTGCTCCCTTCATGGCAGCTGGGGAGAAGAGAGAAAGAAGAACCCACCAGTGATCCACTTTCTCCAAATAGGACCCACCTCCTAAAAGCCCATCCAGCTATGGACCCATCAACCAATTAACCCACTGATGCAATCAGTGTCCTCATGATCCATTCACTTCTTTAGGCCCCACCTTAAACATTGCTGCATTGGGGATCAAACATGTATTACATGAGTCTTTGGGGGACCTTCCATATTTGAACCATAATGATCTGTTAGCACTCATTTTGACAGTTTGTTTCCTCTCCAACCCAACTTTGGGTGTTAGATTTAGTTAGACGCATTTCAATTCTTTACAATTTTTGTAATTCATCTTGAGAAAAATATACTTTCTTGCCATTTGGCTTTATGCTTGGTCATGTGACTTGGCCTGCCAAAATGATGTAGCAAATGTGACATAAATAGAAATTTAAGCTCTGCTTCCATGGTGCAACCTACCTCTTGTGTTTCTACCTTTCTCCATGCAAAGTATATGTTTTCCGTTGTGGCTGGAGCAAGGCAAATGAGAGATACATGAAGCCATCCTAGGCTCAACTCTACAGCTTCTGCATAGGCTTAATTTAATTTAACCAGTCCAGACCAGCTCAACCTCGGCCAATGCACAGATGCTGGAGCCAAAAATAGGGTATTTGTTGTTGCAAGCCATGCAACTTCGAGATTTTCAAAATTTAATCTCATTGTAGCCATAGTCAACTGGATCATATGAGAAGTTAAATTAGACATACTTAGACTTTTCAAGCAGATACCCATTGTTGGAATGCTGTGCTAAATATTACCAGGAGGAGCAGTACAGTCTCACAATTCCACTCTCCCAGCCCTGTGTGTTAGAACTAGAGGGTTGCATTGTGCAGGAGCCTTAGCAGGAGTGCTCAGCTTCTCTATCCACAATGAAGCCCCTAAACCCTTACTAGGCACTCAGAATTGCCAGCTCCCAGGAAGACAGGAAAGGGCTTCTGGGGAGATCTGGGGATCTGTAGGGCTGTCAGAAAGTGAAGAATCAACTACAACAGGCCCAACCTCCCAGCAAAATTCTGGTTTGTGGAATAGAATGTCTGCTTATAGGTAATTTCTATTTTTGACTTTAAAGAAGGTGAACATTATCAGAAAAGTCCGATCCCCTCAATTCCTGAGCAAGCAACACAGAGAGCTCGAGACCCTGGCCAGTTTGTCCATCAAATCCAAAATCCACAGACCCTCTTAGGATTATTTTATTCTACATGTTTCTCCAACAAGTATCTTAATTTTCATATGTAATCACTCCCCCCAAAATCTTCTAAATTGTCTTTGACCCCCTTGTACAGTTATCCCACATGGGTTCCTTGTGGCTAAAGGGCCATAGTTAAGTTAGACTATCAAGTGAATTTTTTCCCACCACTTACTGAAAAAATGGTGAATGCTGAAATATTTTTAAAAATGTATTATAGAGACACTTCCAGGAAGATGGCGACCAGGTGAGGGGCAGAGGGAATCTCTCCCAGAGACCGATCCTTTGCGCATGGGTGCCCGGTCCGTGGATGCAAAATTCCAACTGATCGGGCTGCTCTCCACGTGGCATGAGCATTAAAGGGCCGGCTGCACAAGCCGGGCAGCGAGAAGTGGGCGGATCCTGAGAGCTGGGCACCCAAGAGATCGGTGAGGCGCTTCGGCCGCAGCTTGGCTCAAATCGCGTACAGCCGAGAGAGCGATTGCGGCGGGAGGAAAGCCTCCAACTCCTGAACCTGATCGGCTCGGAGATGGCTGTAACCAGGATTTGTTGGAGGCAGCGGAGCAGAGGAAACTCAGAGAACGAGCTACTGGGACAGATTGCGCCAATCTAGGCAGCGTTCCGGGATCCCGCTCAGAGCCCCGCCCCCGCACCCGGCGCTGCACGAAATGGAGCGGCTGCGATCGGTGGGATTTCTGAGTCGGGAAAAAGCTCGATCCACGGAGATACATCTGAACGGCATTCCTACCTGCAGGATCCCAGGGTGAGTTGAGTGGGCGCTCTAACCGGTTTTTCCTGAGTCGGGAAGAAGCTCTGCCCAGCCAGTGACATCAAAGCAGCTTTAAGGACTGCGGGATCTCCCAGGTAGGAAGAGCTAGCTAGGCGCCCCTAGGGGATTTGTGAGGGGGGAAGGAGCTCCACCCAGGGAGGAACACCTGAGTGGCCTGTCTGCAAGACGTGTGCGGCGGCGAGCTGTTTATACACCCCGGCCAGGGCTCGGGGTAGGGAGTAGAAGCGGAAATCTCAGCAGACAGCTTAAGGGACATTCTCCCAAAGAGAAGGAATCATTGGAGCAGCCTCTGCAGCAGACCTTTGCCTGCTGAACTGCCTGGGGAATTTATAGCTCCACATTTTGAATCTGATACCCAAAAATGGGAAAACAGAGGAACAAAACGCAGTCTCAAAACTCAACCC
>PVLD010018639.1:0-38489 GCA_004027595.1 Dinomys branickii | reverse complement strand
CAAAAATGAAACTGCAAGGGAAACACTCCAAAGAATCAATAACTGGGACCTCATTCTACTGAAAAGTTTTTGTACATCTAAAGAAATCACCAGCAAAGGAAAAAGAAAACCCACAAATTGGGAAAAAATCCTAGCTGGCTGTCCCTCAGACAAAGGTCTTCTATCTAGAACATACAAAGAATTAAAAAACATGTACCTGTCCAAATTCAAAGACCCAATCCAGAAATGGGCATCTGAGATGAATACACACTTCTCAGATAAAGAAATACAAATGAAAAATAAATTATGAGAAAATGTTCCACATCCTTAGTCATTCGAGAAATGCAAATAAAAACAACATCGAGATTTCATCTCACCCCAGTAAGACTGGCCATTATGAAAAAGTCATTCAATAACAAATGCTGGCGAGGCTGTGGAGAAACAGGGACTCTATTACACTGCTGATGGGAATGCAGACTGGTGTAACCACTGTGGAGAGCCATTTGGAGATTTCTCAGCAAACTAGGTCTAGAGGTTCCATTCAAATCAGCTATTCCTCTTCTGGGTATTTTCCCAGAAGATCTGAAAACATCATATCACTCTGATATATGTGCACCCATGTTTATAGCAGCGCAATTTGTAATAGCTAAAATGTGGAAGCAACCCAAGTGTCCATCCACAGAAGACTGGATTAAAAAGTTGTGGCATTTTTACATAATGGAATATTATTCAGCTATAAAGAAAGACAGCGTTGGGGCTGGGGATATAGCTCAGTGGAATAAGCGCTTGCCTAGCAGGCACAGGGTCCTGAGTTCAATCCCCAGTACTGCCAAAGAAAAAAAAGAAAAAAGAAAGACAGCTTTGGGGACTTTGTAGGCAAGTGGTCAAAACTGGAGTCCATACTCATAAGTGAAATAAATCAGTGGTACATTTGTAGGCAACGTATTGTATCACTGGTGTAAGAACCTGAGGGTGGGAATATAAACTAAGAGACATGAAGGAAATCTGTTCAAAAACAAAGAACAGATGGGACGAGGGAAAGGAGAAAAGAAAGAGAAAAAAATGTATGTATGTATATATGAATATACATATATGCAGGAGGGCTAACATGGTTCTACTATTGTATTATATCACTTAATGCTAAGGAATAATTGATGACGGGTTATTCGATCAATCTTGTATGTCTGTATGTGTTATCCTGAACACACACTTCGAAGAGATCAATATGCAAAGCAGCAACTATTGGTGGTTTCTTTTTTTGTCTTTGGTTTTTTGTTTTTTGTGTTTTTCTGTTGTTGAGAGGATTAATTGTCTGACCAATTTTGCATGTCTGTATCTGTGTTCATGTATATACACTTCAAAGATATCAATAGGTAAAGCAATAACCACTGTTGAGTCCATGTCACCTTGTCTGTAAAACAGTTTTGATTGTACTATTTTTATGCTAATTTGTGTCTGTTTGTTAATATGTTTTTGTGCTTTTATTTTTTTTTAATAAAAACAATTTTTTTAGACTTAAAAAAAAAGAAATGAGCATGAGTCTTTGGGGGCCTAAGGGAAGAATGTTACTATTTATATCAAGATGTCCTCCTAAAGCCTCCTGTGCTCATAGGTGGGGCTTTCAGACAGTGATTAGATTATTGTGATCTAGCCAACCCGCTCAAAAGGAGGTAGGATATGGTCAACAGTAGGTCACTGGGAACATGGCCTAGGTTTATCCCTTCCACAGTCCTCTCTAGATCTCTCTGCCTCCAGCCTGCCATGTTAAAAGCAAGCCTCATCTGCCATGCCTCGTCTCCCCTGCCACCCTGGCTTGGAGAGAGCTGACCATGAACTAAAACTCCTACAAACTGAACCACAATAAACCTTTCCTCCTTTAAATTGCGAGCATCAGGTATTGTCTCAGCAATGAGAAAAGTAATTAAGACATGGTCATTTTGACTTTGGGAAAGAGGCAGAAGTTACATGGTGGCAGATCCATGTGAACAAAGAAGATAAAGACATACCTTCATGTTTTTATGAGCCTGCTTTTCTTTTTTTCTTTTTATTTTATTGGTACATTTTAGATGTACATAGTGATCACATTCATCACTGAGAACGTATGTACCTGTACATGGTACATGTTGCTTCTTCTTTTTTGCCCATTCCCCTCCCCTCCTTTCAGTCCCTCTTCCCCTCTTTATTTACAAAAGCTTTCTTTCCATTTTTTCTTCATGCACTCTTTTGTTCTCCCTACTTGTTCCCCTTCTCATTTGAACATTTTCTTCCCATTTCCCAATTATCTACTTACATTTTGATCTTTATTTATGCTTTCAGTTTCTCACATCAGAGACCATGCAATATTTACACATGTGTGTCTGATTTATTTCACTTAAGAGTGTGGTCTCAAGTTGTGTCCATTTACCTAGAAATGTCTCAAGCTTATCCTTCTTTATGGAAGAGTACTATTCTATTATATCGGGAAAAAAACACATCTTCTTTATCCATTCACTTGTTGATGGATATTTGGGCTGTTTTCAAGATTTAGCTATTACATACTGTGCTGCTACAAAAATGAGTGTGCATATATCACTGTGGTATGATGCTTCTAATTCTTTCAGGAAGACACATTAGGCTGTTTATTTGAGATTACTCTTATTCTGACACAGGAATTCAACACTATAAATTTCCCTTGTAGGACTGCTTTCACTGTGACCCATAAGTTCTGGTATGTTGTACTGGCATTATGGTTTAATTGCTGAAACTGTGTAATTTCTTTAACTTCATCTGTGACCTATTGGTTGTTCAAGAGGGTGTTGTTTAATTTCCATGTGTTTATGCAGTTCTTGTGGCTTCTTTTGCTATTGATTTCCAATTCATTGCACTATGGTCTGATAATATGCATGGGATAATTTCAATTCCTTTGCATTTATTTAAGCATGTTAGTATGTTTTCTGTTTTGGATACATCCCTTGTGCAGCTGAGAAGAATGTGTGCTCTGCTGTTGTGTACTGAAATACTGCAGACCTCTACTAGGTCCATTTGTTTAAAAGTTTGGTTCAGTCCTGATATTTCATTGTTGAATTTTTTGTCCAGTTGATCTATTTGTGAGAGAGGGGTATTGAGTTCCCATTTTACAATTGTATTAGTGCTTATTCGATTTTTCATGTCCATTAATATATGTTTTATATACTTGGGTGCACTGATATTGGTTTTATATATTTTTATGATTGTTATCTCTTCCTTTTGGATTGTTTCCTTTACAAGGATGTAGTGACCTTCCTTGTCTCTCCTAATCAGCCTGTTTGAAATCCACTTTGTTTTTAAATTAAATATATTTCTTGCATGCAGTATGTTGTTGCTTCTTGCTCCGTTCCGCCAGTTTGTTTCTTTTGATCGGTGAATTGAGACCATTAACACTGATGGCTATAACTGATACATATTGACTAATCCTTGTCATGTTATTTTCCTTTTTCCACCTCTGTTTAATAGCTTGCCTTGCCTGGTGGGTTCATTCTGTTGGGGTTTATAAATTGCAGTCCTTTTTATCTCTTTCTACAATATTCTTCAGAACATTTTGGAGTGCTTTTTTTTGGTCTTTTTGAGACAGGGTCTTGCTATGCAGTCGAGGCTGGCCTTTGAGCTCACGTTGTAGCCTAGGCTGGTCTTGAACCCACAGTGATCCTCCTGCCTCAGGCTCCTGAGCACTGGGATTACAGGTGTGTGCCACCACCATGCCCGGCCCCTTTGTCATTTTCCTAAACTCCTCTGATTTTTATCTGTATCTGCTCTATAATCACTAAGCATGACTTTGATTATGATCACCATCTCTGCAGTTATCTGAAAAGTTATTTCTAATATGATTCCTTTCTAGAGCCTCATTTATCTGTTTTGTTACTTTCACTATTACCATTTCAGAGGTTCCAGGTGGATGGCTTTCAAAATTTTCCACCTCAGTGTCCCCTGAGTTTGCCTTTAGTAAGCTGGAAGTCTAGAAGCTTGGGGTTGCATGTTGTTTAAGCATATTCTCACTTTCTAGTTCTTTTTTGTTTGTTTTTTTCCTGAGTTGAGGCTTGTCATTTGCTTATTTCAAGTAATTTTATTGCTAGATTTAGTGCCCTTAGGAATTATGACTACTTCTCAGAGGTGTCTTCCACATGTAACTTTCATGTTTGAATCTGTTGCAAGATCCTGCCTCTTCAATTTGCTGGAGGTGAGAAGTTGCTACCTAATTGGTCTAGCCACTGGTTCTTTGTCACTGGCCTATTTGTGACCCTTAGGTGATCTCTGTCCTGGTATACCAGGAAAAAAAAAAACTGCTGAGCATAATTATATCACCTTAGCTAAGGTAGCAATAACAATAGCATCAAACACAACCTAAATATGACAAACTGTGGTAACTTTTGATTTGCTGCCTCTAACAAAGTGAACTAGATTTGTGATTATAGTGCAAAATCTAAAATGAACCAGAAAATTATTTATAGTAAATAAGCCCTCAATATGGTGATTTTTACCTTCAGAGGAGAAAATTTAACACCACTGGGGGGCGGGTAGAGAAATAGAAGAGGAGGAAGAGGGTGGAAGCAAGGCTGGAAAACAAAAGATGATGGAAACTTTGAGGAGCTGGTAAGAAAGACAAGAGAGAAAGTGAAGAGAAAAAACAAAACCGAGAACAGAATGACTACAACAAAAGAACTGGAAATCACGTTCAAAGTCACATAAAAAAGAGAGCAAGAAACAACAAATTAAAAGAATAAAAAAAAACAAGAGAAGAAAACAATGAAACAGAAAAAAAGTCTACTTCAAGGCTTGTCTCTGCTTTCACTGGTAGACAAGGTGGGCAGACAGAATCCAGATCCAAGTTGATTAATCTCAGCAAGCCTGCCATTGTTTCACAGCAGGGTATTGGATAATCCCAGCAGATCTGCACCTTCAGTTCCACTGAAGTTCAGGTAGGTTTCTGGCTATAAGGCTGGAACTCAGTTTGTTCAGCCTGTAACACTAGCTTGAACTCAGCTCCCTGCCAGCTTGAATGCAGGTCCCTGACCTCCCGCTGACTTGAAATGGGCAGCTTCACCTTAACACTGGAAGCCACTTGATGGAGCCAGTCTGCAGCTCTTCTGAGTTCTGAGCTCAGTTGCCCCCTCTCCAAGGTGGCTACTGGCTAGTTGCCCTTTCCTGGAGATCATCTAAACCTGAATAACTCACCAGCCACTGTAATCCTCTATGTCCACTGCTCCATTTCACTGGTGCATTTCTCCTTGGAACCCTCTAAGGATCACCAGTAGTCTCTGTGCCTATGCAGGTTTGAGCCACCCCTTCATGCAGTGAGTTCAGGCTCAGGGAGAAAACAACACCTGCCACCTTCTTCTTCTTCATTGAACTCTCTCTCTTTGCTCTCTCCCTGAGGACCTCAATTCTCACTTCAGATCCTTCCTGGGTTCCAGGGACCCACTTCCTGTCTTCTTCTCTTCCTCATGTTGCTATACTCTAGCAGCTGGACACCAAATCTTGGAGAGGCTCTTTCTCTGCTGCTCATCACTCTGCCACCTTCCTGGAAGCCTGATGTCACAAGCCTGCTTTTCTGTTGAATGGCACTGGGAAGCAGCATTCACACTCACAAAAACACAAATGAAAGAGGACTTTCAGAACTACTCATTAGTGTCAAGAATGTCACACAAGTGATGGGATAGGTATGTTCAAAGCAAGAGAGTATTTTTAGGGGGATTAATGACAATGTGTGTTCTATTTTTTAAATTTAAACATTCACTATGTTTTGTATCATCTCATGAATATTTTAAATACATTAAATATTTGTATAAGTATACATTTAGGTATATTTTATAAAGGGACTTGCACATACTCAGATTCTGTAATACATGGGTATCCCAGAACAATTCTCATAGATGAGGGATGACTATTTTTACATCAATTTAGTGCCAGCACAGTCACATCAGTCAGGTTTTATTATCAACTCCACTTTACCAGTTATGCAGAGAGAGTGACCCATAGCTTCAGCACAGAAAGGCATGGAGACATAAGGAAACTTGCCTGAGATCTTTGGCATCACTGTTCATGCAGATCTAGAATGATGTAGAATGGTTCCATTGCTAACTGGCATGGGAATTCTAAGAAGACAATTTTTTAGAGAAATCTGATCGATGCTACATTATAACCGAAAATGTACATAAATTTTTATATATTGTTTTATGAAAAAATAAATCTGGGGGCTGGGATATATATATATATATATATATATATATATATATATATATATATATATATATAGCTCAGTGGCACACAAGCGCCTCCCTGGCAAGTGCAAGGTCCTGAGTTCTATTTCCAGTACAAAAAAGAAAGCTAATTTTATAACAAGATAAGAAAATAATACTAGTTAATACCCTGTGTATTGTTACCTTCAAAGTAGTCACTCAGAGTACAAGACATAAACCAAAAAGATTCTTACAACCAAAAAAACGAACACGTAATAACACAAAACATTCTTCTCAACAATTTAAGATAAGTTAATGGTATAAATGGAACAAATTGTGTACTGTATGTTTCTGCCACTACCATACCCTGCAGCCTAGAATTTTATAACAGTGAGCTGCTAGAAAGTAGGACCTACGCAGCCTCTAATGCTGGCCCATTGGCCACAGATCATGAAGCAGAGAACTGCAGTGTACATTTAATCTGTCATTCCATAGGCTCAATGCCACTACCCCTTGACTCATCACTCTGAAATATGAAACAGTTTCTTTTGTCAAGATATACTCTCTCTGCCTATGGACTGTCTCACCAATTTATTATGCTTTAGTCCTTGAATTACATGTCCTTCATGAGAGTTATTTTCCTCCAATGTTATCTAAAATAGGGGCTCTCAATTCATTAATTCAGCACCCTGTTTATTTCTTATGGTGCTAATGTCTCTATTTGTTTTTTGAAGTTTGATCTTTTCTATGAAAATGCACTCTTTTTTCATGATCATCTCAAGAACTCTCAAAAAGCTGGCATGTTTGTATCATGTATTTAGCAAATGACAATTGTGTGCTCTGTGCTAACAATTCTAAGTGCTTTCTTAATTCATTTCATCCTCTTCTCTACTCCACATTCAAGTCTCAAACTGTTCTGTGTTTTATCAGTGAAGAAACTAAGGCATAGAGAAATTTAAGTAACCCACCAAAGGCACAATATTAGCACATCTGTTTGAACCCACAGAGTCTAGTTCTAAGCTTATGTTTAGCTATTTCTTTGAGCAAATTATGGGTACAGTGTATTCTTATATGAGTGCATGAATAAATTAGGGAAATTGAAACATTAAAGAGCTCGGAAACAAATGTCTATATACTACATCTGTTCTCTGCTGCTTCACTTCTTACATGGGTTTATACCCTCTTCTAATTTGGTAGTGTTTTATTTGTTGTTTTTTCTCCCCCTTTGGTTGAGGTTTTAGCATTATTGAAAGCACGTGTCTCTGCTTAAAATGTTTTTAAGGCGAATTTAAAAACACACCGACCTAGTGCTCCCGTTCCTTTTGGATTCAGGAGTCCCTTTTAAAAAAAGAGACTGCTCAAAAGAATAACTGGGACAGGGGAAAGGAGAAAAGAGAGAAAAGAGAAGGAAAGTATATATATACACAAGATAGCTAAGGTAATCTGTACTATTAATTTCTACTGCTTTATTGAAAGGAACAGTTAATGCTTAATTGTTTGATCAATCTTACATGCCTATATCTGGTAATCTGAGCAACTACTTTGAAGGTAACAATATGCAATATAGGAACCGTTGTTAATTTCCTATCATCTTGTTTTGAAATTCTGTGTTGTTTTTATTGGATTTTTTGTATTATTTTAAAAATTTAAAACCTAACAAAACAGCAATGAAGACAAAATCAAAACAACAGAACAATACATGACCTCAAAACAAAATGATAGGAAATAACAATGGTTGCTAGATAACATACTGTTATCTTCAAAAAAGTTGCTCAGTCTACCAGATGCAAGAAAGTAAAATAGATCGAACAATCAAAGACAGTAACAAGTAATAAAAAAAAAAAATTGGAAATGATGCAGAGCTTCACCATACAAGATGGTAGGAGTTCAACAATGGTTCTTATACTGCATATCATTGTTTTCAGATCAGTCATTCTGATTACCAGACCCAAGCATACAAGATTTTTTCTTACTTTTTATTCTCTTTAAAAGAAAAAAAGGACTCCATCCACAAACACCCACAAAGATTAGCACCAGTTCCATAAAAATTCTCTTCACACTCCCCCAATCGGAGTGGAGCTGTGCCTCGGACAGTGGCAGGCACTCCAGTGAGCTGTTGCCACACCCACACACCAGCTTGGGATCAGGCAGAGGCCCGGAGAGCTCTAGGGGCCCAGGGTCCACTCCCCACTACTGCCCACCCCCCGTCAGAGCAGAGCTGTGCCTCAGACATTGGGAGGAACTCTGGTGGCTGATGCTGCCCCACACACACCAACTTGGGACCAGACGGAGACCCAGACGGCTCTAGGGGCCTGAGGTCCGCTCCTTGCCCTTCCCCTCCTCCTTCCTCCCCCATCAGAGCAGAACTGCACCTCAGACAGCAGCAAGAATTCTGGTGAGCCGGCCCCACCTCTGCCCCACCAGCTTGGGAGGCAAAGGGAGCCCCAGACAACCTCAAGGACCTTGGGTGCTCCTCTTCCCCCCCCCGCACCCTCAGGAGAGCTAAGCTGAAACTCAGACAGTTTTGGGGGACTCAGGGACTGCATACTTACCCCTCTTCTGATGTGGGAAATGGCAGGGTAGTGGCAGTGTATAGAGACACTGTTACCACCACCCACCCAATACTACACCCCAGTAGAAACAGGGCTGAAACCTGGACAGCTTGGGGAACCTTTGAGTGGGAACCAAGCTGAGCCATAGAAAACTGTGGGAGCATTGGGGATCACATCCTGCCCGCACACACACACACACACACCATTAAGGGAGTCACACCAAGCACAGGGGACCTTTGGGTCCTTGCCCTGCTACTACAACATCACCCTGGGAGTGAGGCTGAGCTCCAGGGAACCTCTGCATCTCTGAAAATGACAAAACAAAGGAGCAAAATGCAATCTCAGACCTCTGCCCCTCCCAGAATAAGTCCAGGAGATATGGACACAGACAAGCTTGGAAGTCATACACCTGGAATTTCTGAAATGATAGCAGCTGAAGTAAAGAAACAACTACATCAGGCTGTAGACGACATCAGATCTGAAATAATGTCTTACACAAAAGAAAAAGAAATGGAAACAATAACAAAAGAATTGCTTAGCACATCTAAAGAAGACTTGGAAAAAAAAATAGCAGAGCATAGTAAATTAATGGACACCTTGAATGAACAGTATAGGAAACAACAGAAATGCATAAAGTATATTGAAACAGATATCCAGGTAATTAAAACTTCCATCAAAAGCTGGTAATACCACTTGAACAAAGCTGAAGATAGACTTTCAGACCTTGAAGACAGCATTGCTGTGAATGACCGTGAAAGAGAGGATCTTTAAAAAATAACAACAAACCAAGAAATAACAATTCAACAGCTGCAATATGAAGCAAAGAAAAGCAATGTAAGATTGATAGGTATCAATGAAACAGCAGGTGTCAGCACAAATGATATAAAACAACTATTTGCAGAAGTAATAGCAGAAAATTTCCCAAACATGGAAAAAGAATTGGACATCTGGGTTAAGTGAAGCATATAGAACTCCAACTAGACTTAACCAAAATAAATATACACCCAGACATATAGTGATCAAGATCCCAGAAATTCAACAAAAGAACACATTATTAAAAACTGTGAGAGAAAAGAAACAGATCACCTATAAAGAAAGCCCATGAGAATCAAGACAGATTTCTCAGCACAAACCATCAAGTCAAGAAGAGCTTGGAGTGAAATATTGCAGGTCCTGAAAGAAAACAACTTCCAGCCGAGACTGATGTATCCTGCAAAACTATCCTTCAAAATTAATGGAGAAATAAAATATTTCCATAATAAAGATCAACTGAAGAACTTCATGAGTGCCAAACTAACCCTACAAAGAGTTCCAAAAGACATTCAGACAAGAGCACAACTTTAAGAACAACAACAGAAAGGAAACACCAAGCAGAGCAAGCAATTAAACAGAGGGAAACAAGAAACCAACAGCAGGAAAACATGACAAAGCCAATATGTATCACTTACAACCGTCAGTGTAAACAGACTCAATTCACCAACCAAAGAAGTAGACTGGCAGATTAGATCAAGAAATAATATCCAACAATATGCTGTATATAGGAAACACACTTAACTCAACAGAAAATTCATACTGAAAATTAAAGGATGGAAAAAAAATACTCCATGCAACAAGTACCCAGAAAAAAGCAAGTGTTGCTATTCTGTTTGCAGACAATGGGAACTTCAAACCAAGAACAACTGAAAGAGATAAAGGTCACTAAATACTTGTGAGCAGAAAACCTTAAGAGGAAGAGCTAACAATCATAAACATTTATGCACCAAACACAGGAGCATCCAAATATATAAAACAAATTTTAATGGACATGAAAAGTGAAATAAGCTCCAACAAAATCATAACAGAAGACTTCAATACCCCATTATCACAAGGAGGTAGATCAACTAGACAAAAAAATTAGCAAAGAAATAACAGAACTAAACCAAACGTGAACAAATGGAATTAGTAGACCTGTACAGAATGTTCCACCCAACAGCATCAAAATACACATTCTTCTCAGCTGCACATGGAACATTCTCTAAAATAGACCATATACTAGCACATAGAACATGCTTAAGGAAATGCAAAGGAGTTGTAATTATCTCCTGCATACCATCGGACCACAGTGCAGTGAAACTGGAAACTAATGGCAAAGGAAATCGCAAGAACTCCATAAACACATGGAAATTAAGCAGCACTCTCCTGAACAATCAATGGGTCACAGATTAAATCAAAGAAGAAATTAAACACTATGTACAATCAAATGAAAATGTAGACACAACTTACAGGAACCTGTGGGATGCAATGAAAGCAGTCCTCAGAGGGAAATTTATAGCAGTGAATTCCTACCTCAGAAAAACAGAATGAGCACAAATCAACAATCTTATGCTGCACCTCAAGCCTCTAGAAAAAGAAGAACAAATCAAACCAAAAGCCCAGAGAAGGCAGGAAATTATAAAGCTCAGGGCAGAAATTAATGCAATGGAGGCAGAAAAAACAATACAAAGAATTAATGAATCAAAGAGTTTGTTCTTTTAAAAAATAAATAAAATTGATAAACCCCTAGCCAACCTCATTAAACAGAAGAACTGAAATACATGCAATAAGGAATGAAACAGATGAAATCACTACAGATCCTGTAGAAATGCAGATGATCATCAGTACCTACTTTGAAAATCTTTACCCTCACAGGATGGAAAACACAGAGGAAATGGACAGATTTCTTGATACATATGAACTATGTGAATAACCCTACATCAGCAAGCAAAATTGAAAATGTAATAAAAATTTGGCAATGAAGAAAAGCCCAGGTGCTGATGGATTTACAGCTGAATTCTACAGAAATTTAGAGAAGATTTAACACTAATACTTCTCAAACTATTTAAGGAAAATGAAAAGGAAGGAATTCTCCCCAACTCATTCCTGGAGGCAAGTATTTTCCTGATACCAAAACCAGAGAAAGACCCATCCAAAAAAGAGAACTATAGGCCAATCTCCCTGAAGCACATAGATTCAAACATTTTCAATAAATACTAGCAAACAGAATGCTACAAATCATTAAGAAGATTATACACCATGACCAAGTGGGATTCATCCCAGGAATGTATGATTGGTTCAATATACACAAATCAATTAATGCAATACACCACATCAATAGAGCCAAAGACAAAAAGCACACGATCATCTCAGTTGATGCAGAAAAAGTGTCTCATAAAGTCCAACATTTATTCATGATAAAAGCCCCTCAGAAAATTGGCATAGATGGCCTTTAGCTCAAGCTGATCAAAGCCATCTATGACAAACCAACACCTAACGTCATTCTAAATGGATAAAAACTGAAAGCTTTCCCTTTAAAGTCAGGAACAAGACAAGGATGTCCACTGTAACCACTTCTATTCAACATAGTTCTGGAAATATTAGCCAGAGAAATTAGATAAGAGAAATAAGGATAGGAAAAGAAGTGAAATTATCATTATTCACTGGTGACATGATCCTCTACATAGAAGACACCAAAACGCCACCAAAAGGCTCATAGATTTAATAAACAAATTCAGTAGCATAGCTGGGTACAAAGTCAATACTCAAAACTCAATGGCATTCCTCTACACAAATGACAAGCAGACTGAGAGAGAAATCAGTGAAGCCACACCTTTCACAATAGCATCTAAAAAAATGAAATACTTAAGAATCAATCTAACAAAAGAAGTAAAATATCTGTACAGTGAAAATTACAGTACTCTGAGAAAAGAGATCAAGGAGGATTTCAGAAAATGAAAAGATATTCCTTGCTCATGGATAGGAAGAACCACATTGTGAAAATGGCCATACTCCCAAAATTCTTGTACAGATTCAATGCAATCCCCATTAAAATTCCATTAGTATACCTCACAGATCTAGAGAAAACATTCATAAAATTCATGTGGAACCAGAAGAGGCCTAGAATAGCAAAAGCAATCCTGAGAAACAAAAGAAAGGTAGGAGGCATCACAATCTCTGACTTGAAATTATACTACAAAGCTCCTGTGATAAAATCAGCATGGTACTGGCACAAAAACAGACCTGAAGATCAATGGAACAGGTTAGAAGTTGCAGACACAGCTCAGCCACCTTATTTTTGACAAAGGGGCCAAACATGTGCACTGGATGAAAGATAGCTACTTTAATAGATGGTGCTGGTAAAACTGGCTTTCCACATGCCAAAGACTAAAACTAGACCCATGTCTGTCACCATGCACTAAATCAAAGTCAAAATGGGTCAAAGATCTAAATATCAAAACAGAAACACTAAATCTATTGGAAGAGAAAGTAGGTAAAACTCTCAAAGATATAGGGGTAGGCAGAGAGCAAAAACCAAACTGCATGGGAAATACTTCAGAGAATCAACAACTGGGCTCTCATCTTATGGAAAAGTTTAGGCACATCAAAAGAAATCACCAACAGAGTGAAGAGAAAACCCATGAATTGGGAAAAGATTTTATCCAACTGTCCCTCAGACAAAGGACTCCTATCAAAAACATAAAAAGAATTAAAAACAATCAGGCCCCCAAAATTCAAAGACCCAATCCAAAACTGGGCATCTGAGATGAACACACACTTCACAGATGAAGAAACACTAATGGAGAACAAATATATGAAAAAATGTTCAACATTATTAGTCCTTCTAGAAATGCAAATTAAAACAACACTGAGATTTCATCTCAGCCTACAAAGAATGGCTATCATTAAGAAATCAACCAATGACAAATACTAAGGATGCTGTGGCGAAAAAGGAACACTTTTCCACTGCTGGTGGGAGTGTTGATTGGTGAAGCCACTGTGGAAATCAGTCTGAAGACTCCTCACAAGACTAGAATTGGAAGTCTCATTTAACCCAGCTATTCTCCTTCTGGGTATTTTTCCAGAAAAATTAAAAACATCATACCACAGCAATATTTGTGCACACATGTTTATAACAGTGCAATGTGTTATAGCTAAATCTTGGAAACAACCCAAAATCCATCAACTGAGGAATGGATAAAAAAGATGTGGTATTTCTATACAATGGAGTAGTACTGAGCTATACAAAAGATACTCTAGAGGCTTTTATAGGTAAATGGATGCAACTAGAGACCATACTCATAAGTGGAATCAATCGGACCCACGTGTGTATCACATTGTCTCCCTGGTGTAAGAACATGAACAAGTAAATACAACCCAAAATGTACAATAGATAATAAGAAATGGAAAGAAACTACTCAAAGGAAGGAGCAACTGGGATGAGGGAAAGAAGAAAAAGTACTAAGGAAAATTATATATATATATATATATATATATATATATATATATGGATGGTATAACTGTACTGTTGGGGTCTGATGGTTTGTGAGGAACAGTTAATGTTTAAAAGGGTTTTTTCCTACTATTCTGACCAATTTTTCATGCTGTATCTGGTAATCTGAGCAATTTATGTAATGACAACAATTTGCAGTATAACAACCAATGGTGAATTCCTACAGTCGTGCCTAGTGCCACTATGTATTGTCTCTAATGTTCTTTTAAATTATTATTTTCTTATTCTCTTTAATGATTTGATCAGTCTTCTATTCTTACATCTGGTAATCTGAGCAACTTCACAATATGTAATAAAACAACACTGTTAATCCCTATCATTTGGTTTGAAACCCTGTGTCATTTCTAATGTCCTTGCCTCATGTTGTTTATATTCTGCTTTTGTTTAAAAAAAAATTCTCTTCTCCAGAGGGCAGCCTCACTTGCCTGCTCAGCGTTATGCTGACTTAGTGGGTTCAGTGGTGGCCCCCAAAACGATATACCCACATTATCACACCAACTTTCTCTGGAAGGGAGGTTTTTCTGATATAAGTGAAGCAGCTTGAGCTGAGATCATCCTGGATCATCTACATGGGCCCAAACCCAGTGACACGTGTCATTATCAGAGACACAGCAAAGACAGAAGACGAGGAGGCAATGCACCACGGAAGCAGTGATTGGGTAGATATGGTCACACGCTGCTAGAAATCAGAACCAAGGAATGGATTCTCTCTGAGAGGTGGTGGAGTGCGTATGGCCCTGGAAACACCTTGATTTCGGACTTTTGACTGCCAGAAGAACTATGAGAATGTAAATTCTTATTGTTTTAAAGCTACCAGATTGTTTTTATTTATTTATTTTTTTTTTTTTTTGCGGTACTAGGGATCGAACTCAGGACCCTGCGCTTGCTAGGCAAGCGCTTATTCCACTGAGCTATATCCCCAGCCCCCAAAGCTACCAGATTGTAATGATTTGTTACAGCAGCTCCAGGAAACAAATACAACACGTGAAGATGGTGCTGCTTAGCCTCATTAGCAGACCTCCTGCAAGGGCAAATTTGTTTCCTCTTTCTAATGTAAATGGATGAGTAAAAAAAGAGGTCACCACGGGCATTTTGAAATGTCTTATGTTCCTTCAGTTACCCAACTCTGCTACACGTACATGCAGATTAAACCCCACACTTACATTGTGCTAACTATTAGCTCTTCCTAAAGAAACTTGGCTGGGTGTTTTAAAAATAATCCTCCAAACCTCAGGATGTTGAATTTGTAAGAAAGATGTGCAGTGAATTCTTGTTAAATGGCTGATAGAAAACCAGCACACTGCTTATGTGGCAGATGTCTTGTGGGCTTAAGACATGTGCCATGCTACTGTTCTTGATTCCTTTCTATTGTGGAAGACCTAACAGTCTAACTGCCTGTTTAGCCTCTGCTTGGTAAGAATTGGAGTTGGGGTGGCAACCAGGAAGAAGGCCTGACTTTTTAGAGAACATTGGAGAAATTATAACATGTAGGCAGCTTAGAAGAAATCAAAAATAGTTGATACATTTAAAGTATCTCTAAGAAGCTAAGTATATGACTCTATTTTGATTATGTATCTAATTTTGATAGTCATCCATGACAGTGGTGCACAAACTTACACACAACAGAATCATCTGAAAGCCTTTGAAAACACATTCCTGAGCCCCAGCCTTCACAGATAGAAGGTCTGGAGTGAAGTCCTTCACTTCAGATGTCTAAAGAGTAACCAATAGATGCTGATATTCTAGGGACCACACTTAGAGAATCACAGGTCTAGGAAGTTCATAACAGTCAGGTATAAACTATCTAATTGAATCAGTGGGCCTGTGGGTAGTTGTTAGAGATAAATCTTGTACCCTAAAAACAGAATCACTTCATGTTTCTGTGCTAAAACTCACTGTAAATTTTTAACAATAGGTGTGCTTGGTGACAACTTTGTTACCAAACAATGACCCTCTGTGGTATATACCCAGAAGCATATTTTTTAATCGGAGAGCACAGCTGCTTGGTGCTCCCTGTGTACAGTAACTAAGGCACTAATCCTCCCTAAATTTGGCATCTAAGATGGCTTCTCCCTAAAGGTCCTATAGGGAATCTCTAGCTCCCTAATGGGCCATTCTAATGGAGTGGTAGGTGGCCCGACACATGAGGAAATTGACCCATGTGCATAGTGTTAACATTTTCCCTAAGTCACTGACCTCATTTCTGTCTCAGGCGGAAGCATCTCTCTGATTCCTTGCTAGCTTATTGAGGGAGAGTGCTAATGAAAATACTCTCAAAGCCATTCTACAAGTAAATGGTCTTATAGCTATTTCTAAGTGATAAAGTTCTATTAAAATATTTAGTGCTACATAAACTCTTACCTTAATCTCTTATAAGTGGATTATTTCAAGCCAGTTTAAGTCACATGGTGGTGACATTTTTAAGAAAATGGTCCTGATCCTTGTTGAAGCAGAGTCTGATCCTTGAATTTAATTCTTCCCCAGGCCTGTGGGAGAAAGGAAAATACTGGGCTGCAGTTATAGGCAGTCACTGATAACCAATAGAGGCAGAGACCCTCTTGAAGTGAGATAAGTACTACAACCATAACATTATTTTGGGGTACGTGCCCTTAGGGTTTCCAGCCATGATGGATATGTATTCTAATTTAAAATATCACAGAGAAGAAAAAATAGACGTTTCCATGGAGATATCTTTCCAAGACCAGTTCTTCTGTCTCATTATCATATCTTATTTAAACATTTCCTGGAATCAGTTTAATCTTTTCAGTGCATCTTTTATCTTCAGTGGCCATGGATAGCCTAACATCTGGTTAGAGGTTTTCTTTAAATAAATAGTGTAATTATGGACAGGTCCATCAATTTCCATATGTCTGCTTATGCTTATGATAGTTGCAAATCTAATATCATGTGAAAATTTCATTAGTGTTCACTTGCAGATCTCTAATTAAGAATTTTAAGTTGGCTGAGGCTAGCATTCCTTCAGGAATTGTGGTAGACACTGGTCTGGAGCCTGATCTAGCACTGTTTGTCAAAATGCATGCTAACTGTGGTCCAGCAGATTCTCAGTGAGAGTGACTAGGCTTTCTGTGAGACACCTTGTACCAAAAACAGAGAGAAACTTCCCAAGAGCATTCCTTTAACATGTGACCTTACCAAAGTGACCTCTTTGCTATCCTCTATCCTCAGAAAAACTAACACCATTGCCCCAAATGTGAGGTTTACTTGTGGTCCTGATTTATCTCTTTGTCCCATTCAACAACTGTTGTGAGACACTGTACTGATGTTCCCCATGTTTACCTAGGAGCCCCTTTACTTCAGGCTGTGTATTACTACCATGTTGGCAGCAAAAGGAATCCCTCTTCTTTTACCTCCTTTTTTCAATAATAATTTGACGGCATACAGTGGAAACTCATGGGTCCTCGAACCATTTTAAAAACTAATTAACCTTCAGAAACCAAGTTCATTGGAATGCATTGCTTCTGGGCAAGTTGTATTTCCTTCCTCACAGCATCACAATTTCTGTTGTTGAGATGTGTTTTTTAGAAGAATTTCATTACCTCTAGTTTATAAATACATGTATTTTTAGTTTCTCAGTTTTATAAATAATGGTTTAAACTTTCACTATCTCAACCAGAACTACATCACCTAGCTTTTTATTGAAATTGGGAGTAAATCACTTGGGGAGCTAATAAAAGTAAAACTTCCAGAGGAGGAAAACAATGGCATTAATTTTCACGTACACTTAATTTTCACGTTCATAAAAGGGTAGACAGCAAAATTATATAAGCTTCAGTGTCCGTGGAGTCTGTATCTGCCCCTGATGGGAATATTCTGAAATTTGAATTTTAATAAAAAACTTTTCTTTCAGAATTTGTTTTTATACCTGAAATGGCTATGTTAGATGGGGGTAGTGACAGTCATTGAATACGAGGATGCACTGACACCAATACTTGTGTCAATAAGAATGACAATGAAAAACGCCCTGGAAAAGGCAGTCACAGCGTTCTATCAGTTCTGATGCAACTGTCAGTGTCTTCACCAAGGAGACAAGTAATGCGTTAGTCAGCTGCCCTGAAAAATAAAGTTTCATCAGTAGCTTCCCAAACTCAGGCCTGCAGATTTGCTAAGGCCAAGGAAAGGGATGTAAGGAGGCTGTTCTGATTCCTCTATCAAGTAACACCTGTTCAGAGGACTCAGTTTATCTCAGTCTGCAGCTCCAGCCTCCTAGAGACCACACAGCCAGCTGAGCCAGGAGTGGGGACCACAGGATATTTGGTCAGCTCCAAAGTGGGCTGGTAGATGTGAGCAGGTCCGTGTACTTACTCATTAGGGTTTCAGCCAGTTTGACCTGGGCTACTGTACTGTGCTGGAATGGCCTGAGCCTGAGTCAATGCCCCAACAGGAACTTAACCCATTTAAATAGCAGGCTTTCCAGAGAGCGTGAAGCACAATCACCACAGTGAGAGAGGTCAGAGTGAGAAAGCAGTGCTTGTGCCTCCGGGAGTTTAAATTTCAGTTTAGGAAGGGCCTTTTGTCTTCAGTTCTCTAATGACTCCTTTCCCAGTTCAGCTGTCACAGGAGAAAAAGGAGGCAAATCTGTACCAATCCTAGCACTGGTGATGTATGGAGGTAACAATAATCACATGGTCAATGGCAACTGCAAGAGGCCCCCACACTTGTGTAGGTTAAAGAGGTTTTAGTGACAAACTTTAGCATCTGGCACTATTGATATCCCACCACAGCTACTAATTTAAGTGAATGTGCTGGGGGCAAGTTTCTTCCTAACTCACTTGAGTCTCAGTACCCTCATACACAAAATGCCAAGAATGCCATCTGCCTTCTAGTCATTAAAAGGGTCTTACTTAGTGAACATAGATCTCATCATAGACACTCATTACATGGTACACATTGCCAGTTATAGATTGGCTCAAACCATGGGTTAATATTTTATGCCCTGAAATAGAACAATATGCAGAGCACCCTGCATGGTACATGGAATCTCAAACACAGTGTAATGACATGTTGAATCTTCCACTGACATCATAAAGACTTTAAATTCTGAAAATATGGGAGCTCGCAATTATAGAACAAATTCTACAGATGGGCTACTCCTTTGTAGTATATTAACTCTATGAGTATTTGATGAATATTATCACTAAGATACACTGTAGTTAAAAACATTTGCCATAAAGGAAATTTTATCCCATGTTTTATGTGGGATATACCAGGGAAGAGAATGGCAAGCTCTAGAAAGTACAGCCATCGGCCCAGGTAACTTAGGTGTGTCTGGCCCCCAGTCATCCATTTACTACCAGGATAGCAGACTGTTTATCCCCATTCCTTGCTCTCAAGAAGCCTAGAGGCAGGTTGAGAGAAATTATATCAAACTTATGAGGGCAAAGGCCTTCTCTGAGATCCCTGTGCACAGCCTAAGAGGTGTGCAATCTGATGAGGACTTCTAAAAGTAATTCCAGGCACCAAATCTCAACATTTACCCTGCAGCTATTTTTTTCTCATTTTTATTTGTAAACCTCAATGTAATTTCTTCTTTTTCTGTCTAAATAAATCTACCTATGTGTATTGATTTTAAATTTTGAGTGTTTAATTTTTCAATCATATTCACTGTATGTTTCAGAATCAAGATTCATGCTGTTTTGTTTTACTACTCCCACTTTATTCCTTTGTCTCTTTGTTTTTAATCCCATAGAGCCAAAATTCATAGTGATATGAACTCTAGTTTCCAATTGCCTTCAGGAAATTCAGAACAAGACCATCATTGTTTTCTAAAGTTTAATTGTGTAGATTGTGCCAAAATATACATTTTATTATTATTTTATTCCAATTCTCACATACTCTGTACTGTTTCATTTTCATAGGTAGTATTTTCAGTGAAATAGTCATTGTTTATGCTTGTATAGCCCATTTGAGAAATTTGATTTATGTTGCATATTTTAATCAAAATCTGCAAATACCCTTGGAGCTTGCTATTTTGAGAAAAGAGTTGTTTAAGCTCCTAATCCATAGTATGCTTCATCACAATCCTTTTGATTTGTTCATTTATTTTATTTTCTATTCAGCTGTGTTCTGGGGGCCAGATGGTTGATAACTATCTCCTATAAACACCAGCATCCTAAGACTTAGAGCTTTAACTCTTTCTAAAATGTTAACAGAACTATGGAAGGGAAACCAGCTATTTTATTTTTGGAAGAATCCTAGAGATTTGTGTTGGCCTCCCTGATGCTGAGCTCTGCAACATTTCAGTTAAGAGTCTTCAGCAAGCACAGTGGCTCATGCATTCTCTTGCTCTGAAAATTCTGTCTAAGCCAGGGACACAAAGTGCCAGCTACCAGATCCTGGACAGTCCCTCCTTATGTTTTGGGGTTCCTTTTAAAGCATGCATGACAAAGGTTTATTTACACTGAATAGAAACAATGTCCGTGATATATTATGAGGTAAAAAATTGAAAAAGACAAACTAGAAAACATAAAGCAGATGGGTGGTGAGGTGCAAAATTTGGGGTCTTGAAGCTTGATTCAACTCACAATACTGGGATGAGGATTTAGTGACTCCATATGTACAAACACAAAGAACAGTGCCTGACACATAATAAGTGCTTTAAAATACACATATCATTTTGCAGAAGAACAAGTTGTGGAAGAACATATCCATTCATCTAACAAATATTTACTTATTAAGTAAACTGTAACTAACAGTTACCTCTAGGTCATGGGAATGAGAGAACCAAAGGCAAGAGGACTGAGTTTCTGCTTTATACACTTGGGTATTGTTTGAAATTTTTGCATGTTCATGACAGATCTTGCTGGAACGAGCTAGGTATGGACTAGGGAGCCAGCCTACCAGTGGGATGAGCTGCATTTGTATTTGGAGTTAGCCGGCAGCTTTGGATAAGTCTTTTAATCAATGGTGCATCAATTTCTTAGGTTTCAGGTGGGGGCTGTAACGACTCCCACCTCCTGTGGATAATGGAAGGATTAAATGAGCCAATCTTTGCATGTCATCTAGAAAAGTGCCTGACTCCCTGAAGGACAAGGTTATTGGTAGTAATAGTAGAGGAAATGGTGGGGTCAAATCTCCATATTCTAAGGTTGTCATGATGTTTGTCTTTAAAATCATGAGAAAACACTTAAAAAGTCTGCCCCAAAGTACAATAGAAATCCCAATAAAATTGACGTATCTTGTTTTCCTTTCCATAGTTTCCTATCCTTCCCACAATAACTTTTAATCTCTTAGCCATGTAGAAAATTCTCTGCTGAGTATCCTGTCCAGTATTTCATGTGCCTGGTGAGGTTTTTCTACCTTGTATCCAATCTCCTTCTCCCCTCCTCCATTTCTACCTCTTTTATTCATAAAATTTATTTAGATTGAAAAGTTTTTCTGTTTTTGTATTGTTGACCAGAACAACTTTTTTAAAATTAGTGCATGTTGTATTAGAGAATATTCATTGTTTTCTGTTTATTTTTGGCGGTACTGGGGACTGAACTCAGGACCCTGCGCTTGCTAGGCAGACGCTTATTCCACTGAGCTATATCCCCAGCTCTGTATTAGAGAATAGTGCTCTTCATTTTCAGGCCTGGTGTGTGCATGTGATACATGTTGCTCATTTGCAGCCCCGTTACCCCAGCTTCTTCTCTCCTCCCCTTATTCCCTTCCCTATCTTCACGTTTCCCTTCATCTTGCCCTTGTTTATGTCACTTCTTTATTCATATTGTAGGTTTCTCATGTGAGAGAAAGCATGTGATATTTAACTTCCTGAGTTTGGCTTATTTTGCTTAGTGTGATGGTCTCAAGTTCCACCCATTTTGCTTCAGATGACATAATTTTATTTTTCTTTATGGTGGAATAATATTCCGTTGTGTATATATACCATATTTTCTTCACCCATACACATTTGGTAGACATCTAGGTTGCTTCCACAGCTTAGCTATTGTGAGTGGTGGCGCTATAAACATAAGTATGCATACATCGTATAGTATGACATCATTAATCCTCTCAGAAATATACCCAGGAGAGGTATAGCTGATCAAATGGAATTTATATTTTTGGTTCTTTGAGGAATATTCACACGAATTTGTACAGTGGTAGTAACAGTGTATATTTTCTTTCTTTAAATTTATTTTAAAAATAAAAGAAGGAAAACATAACAGACAGACATCCATTTACAAAATAGCATAAGAACAATACAAGCAATACAGAGTTACAGACAAAGTGGTAGGAAATTAACAACGGTTGTATTATGTATTGATATTTTCCAAGTGGTGTCTCGGGAGAACAAATAAAAACATGCAAGATTGATCAAATACTCATTAACTGTTCCTTTGAGTAAAGCAAAAGAAGGCAATAATTCAACTGTGTTAGCTATCCTGTACACACATACATACATACATGATTTCCTTTTCTTTCTTTTTTCACTCATCCCAGTTACTATTTACTTTTGAGTATGTTCCTTTCATTTCACAATGTCTATCTCCTAATTTTTATTCACTCTTTCAGGTTCTTACACTAATGAGACAAATGCATTGCTTACACATGGAGGTCTTCTTTCACTTATAAGTATGGTCTCTAGTTGTGACCATTTATTTGTAAAAGCCTCAAGTTTGTCTTTCTTTATACCTGAGTACTGTTCCATTATATAGAAGTACCACAATTTTTTATGCATTCCTCAGTAGATAGACATTTGGGTTGGTTACACAATTTAACTATTACAAATTGTGCTGCTATAAACATGGGTGCACATATGGTGCTGTGATATGATATTTTCAGAACCTCTGGGAAAATACACAGAAGCGGAATGGCTGGCTAGAATGGGACCTCTAGACCTAGTTTGCTGAGGAATCTCCAAACTGATTTCCAGAGTAGTTTCACCAATCTGCATTCCCACCAGCAGTAGAGAAGAGCTCCTATTTCTCCACAGCCGTGCCAGGATTTATTATTGGTTGATTTCTTAATGATAGCCATTCTTACTGGGGTGATGTGAAATCTCAGTGTTGTTTTAATTTGCATTTATTGAATGATTAATGATGTTGAACATTTTCTCATGTATTTATTTGCCATTTATATTTCTTTATCTGAAAAGTGTGTGTTCATCTCAGATGCCCATTTTTGGATTCAGTCTCTGAATATGGAAGGACTGATGTTTTCTAATTCTTTATATGTTCTAGATAGAAGACCTTTGTCTAAGGGACAGTCAGCTAAATTTTTTTCCCAATTGGTGGGTTTTCTTTTTACTCTGATGGTGATTTCTTTAGATGTGCAGAAAGTTTTCAGTAGGATGAGATCCCAGTTATTGATTCTTTGAAGTATTTCCGATGTGGTTTGTTTTTTGTTCATGAACTCTCTGCCTACCCATATGTCTTCAAGATTTTTACCTTCTTTCTCCTCTAATACATTTAGTGTTTCTGTTTTAATATTGAGATCTGTGATGTATTTTGATTTCAGTTTGGTGCATGGTGATACAATTGGGTCTATTTTCACTCTTTGGCAAGTGGCAAGCCAATTTTTCCAGGACCATTTGTTAAAGAGGATATCTTTCTTCCAGTGAACATGTCTGGCCCCTTGTCAAAGATTAGGTGGCTGAGTGTGTTTGTGCTTGTGGCTGCATCTTCCATTCTGTTCCATTGATCTGGTCTGTTTTTTAGTCAGTACCATGTTGATTTTATTTCAGTAGCTTTCTAGTATAATTTCAGGTCAGAGATTCTTATTTCACCTAACTTGTCTTTATTGCCCAGGATTGCTTTTGCTGTTTTGGGTCTCTTCTGGTTCCAGAAGAATGTAAGGAATGTTTTCTCTAGATCTGTGAGATATGGCAATGGTAGTTTAATGGGAATTCCATTGAATCTGTACAACAATTTTAGTAGTGTGGCCATTTTCACAAAGTTGTTTCTTCCTATCTATGAGCAAGGAATATTTTTCAATTTAGTGAAGTCCTCTTTGATCTCTGTAGTTTTCATTGAATAGATCCTTTTGGGCTGGGGATATAGCTTAGTGGAATAAGCGCCTGCCTAGCAAGTGCAGGGTCCTGAGTTTGATCCCCAGTACCGCCAAAAAAAAAAAAAAAAAAAGAATAGATCCTTTATTTCCTTTGTTAGATTGACTCCTAAATATTTCAGTTTCTTAGATGACACTGTGAAAGGTATGGTTTCCTTAATTTCTCTCTCAGTCTGTTTGTTGTATGTGTATAGGAATGCTATTGATTTTGGGGGGCTGACTTTGTATCCACCTATACTGCTGAATTTATCAATTAATTCAAGGAGTCTTCTTGTGGAGTTTTTGGATTCTTCCATGTAAAGTGTCATGTCATCTGCAAATACTGATAATTTCACTTCTTTCTTATCCTTATTCTTTTTATTTCTCTCTCTTGTCTGATTGCTCTGGCTAATGCTTCCAGAACTATGTTGAATAGGAGTGGTGACAGTGGACATCCTTGTCTTCTTCCTGATTTAAAGAAAAAGCTTTCAGTTTTTGTCCATTTAGTATAATGTTGGCTGTTGGTTTGATAGCTTTGATCAGATCAAGGAAAAGTCCATCTAGTCCTATTTTCTGTAGGGTTTTAATCATGAATGCATGTTGAACTTTGTTGAAATCTTTTCCTCTTCTGTTGAGATGATTATATGGCTTTTGTCTTTGACTCCATTGATAATGGTTTATAATTAATTGACTTGTGAATATTGAATCATCCCTGCATTCCTGGAATGAATCCAACTTAGTCATGGTGCATGATTTTCTTGATGATTTGCTATATTCTATTTGCTGGCATTCTATGGAGTATCTTCGCATTGATATTGATTAGGGAAATTGGTCTGTAGTTCTCTTTCTTGGTTAGGTCTTTCTCTGGTTTGGGTATCAGTATAATATTTGCCTCCAGAAAAGAGTAAGGCAGAATTGCTTCCTTTTCAATTTCACTGAAGTATTTGAGGAGTGATGGTGCTAAATTTTCTCTGAATTTCTTGTAAAATTCTGCTATGAATCCATCAGGGCCTAGGTTTTTCCTTGTTGGTAAGTTTTTAATCATGTTTTCAATATCATTGATATTGGGTTGATCATGATTTTTATATCTTCTTGATTCAAGTTTGGTAATTCATACATTTCTAGGAATCTGTCCATTTCTTCTGAGTTTTCTATCTTATCACAGTAAAGATGTTCAAAGTAGATATTAATGATCTTTTGGGTTTCTGTGGGATCTGTAGTGATTTCATCCTTTTTATTCTTTATTACATGAATATGAGTTTTTTCCTTTCTTATTTTGATAAGGGTGGCTAGAGGTTTATCAATTTTATTTGTTCTTTCAAAGAACCATCATTTTGAATCCTTTTTTGTAGAGTTTTCTTCATCTCAATTGCATTACTTTCTGGCCTGATCTATAATCTCCTCCCTTCTTTGGGCTTTGGGCTTGATTGGTTCTTCTTTTTCCAAAAGTTTGAGGTGCATCATTACTCTATTTATTTGTTCACTTTCTCTTCCCTGTATGTGTGAGTTCACCACTATAAATTTCTCTCTGAGGACTGCTTTCATTGCATCGCACAGATTCTGGAAAGTTGTACCTACATATTCCTTTGTAGGTATTTTTTAATTTCTTCTTTAATTTCTCCTGTGACCCATTAGTTGTTCAGGAGGTTGTTATTTAATTTTCAGGTGTTTATGGAGTTTTTGGAGTCCCTTTTGCCATTAATTTCCAATTTCACTGCACCATGGTCGGATAATATGCATGGGAGAATTTTAATTCTTTTGCATTTAAGTAGGTATCCTCTATTGACTAGAATGTGATCTATTTTAGAGAAAGTCCCATGAGTACTTGAAAACAATGTGCATTCTGATGTTGTGGGGTGATTACTCTGTATACATCTACTATGTCCATTTGTTCACAGATTTGGGTCAGATCTGTTACTTTTTTGCCGATATTTTGTCCAGTTGACCTATCTCTTTCTTTCAAAGTGGTGTTGAGGTCCCCTATTACAATAGTGTTATTAATTATTTGGGTTTTCATGTCTGTTAAGATTTGTCTTATATAGTTTGAGGTTCTGATATTTGGTACGTACATGTTTAGGATTGCTATCTCTTCCTTTTGCAGTTTTCCCCTAAGAAATATGTAGTGTCCTTTTTTATCTCTTTTGATTGAGCTTGGTTTGAAGTTTACATTGTCTGCAAATATGATAGCTACACCTGCTGTTTTCTGGGTTCCTGTTACATGGAGGATTGTTCTCCATCCTTTGACGTTCAGTCTATGTATTTCCTTTTGTGTAACATGTGTTTCGTGTATACAGCATATTGTTGGATTTTGTTTCTTAATCCACTCTGCCAGTCTGTTTCATTTGACTTGTGAATTGATGTCATTTACATTAATGGTTATAACTGATACATAGTGGCTTATCATTGATATGTTATTTACTTGCTATTGGTTTCCTACTTTTTCTACCTGTTTAATTGTTTGCTCTGTTTGAGGGTTCCTTTCTATTGTTGTTCTTGAAATTGTGGTCCTTTTCTTCTTTGTCTAGAATGTCTTTTAGTACTTTTTGTAAGGATGTTTTGGCACTCATGAAGTTCTTCAGTTGCTCTTTGTCATGGAAATATTTTATTTTTCTGTTAAACTTGAAGGATAGTTCGGAAGGATGCATCAGTCTTAGTTGGAAGCTCTTTGTCTCAGGACCTGTAATACTTCACTCCAGGCTCTTCTCGATTGGATGGCTTGTGCTGAGAAGACTGCCATGATTCTGAGGGCTTTCCTTTATAGGTGACCTGTTTCTTTTCTCTAGCAGCTTTTAATATTCTATTCTTTTGCTGGAGATCTGGGATCTTGCTTATTATATGTCTGGGTGTAGTTTTTTATAGTCATGAGTGGTAGGAGTTCTGTATCCCTCATTTACCTGTATCTCAGGTTCTGTGTCCATGCTTGGGAAATTTTCTGCTATTTCTGCAAATATTCTTTTCATGTCATTTGTGTCACCTCCTGCTGTTTCATTCACTCCTATCAATCTGACATTATTTCTCTTTCCTCATCTTGGAGCTGTTGAATTCATTTTTCCTGGATCCTTGTTGATTTTAAGAGATCTTTTCTTTCATGATCACTAGCTGCCATGCTGTCTTCAAGATCTGAAATTCTATCTTCAGCTTCATTCAGGCAGTTTTGCAAGCTTTCAGTGGAAAGTTTGATCTCCTGGAGATCTCTTTGAGTCTGTTTCATGCATTCTAATTCATTGCTGTATTGCTCATGTAACATTTCCATCGGTTGCCTATGTTCATCCATTTTTTTATCTGTTTCTTCTCTAGATGTGCAGACCATTTCTTTCATTATTATTGTCATTTCATTTTTTGCCTGAGAGATTATGACTGATCTGATCACTTCTATGGTCTAATGGAGTTGTTTCTTTTCTTCCATTGCCATCATTTCAGCAATTCAGGTGTGTGTTTACCAAGTACTCCTATGTCAGTGTATCCTAACTTGTTCTGTACCCTGGACTTGTTCTGAGTGGGGTGGAGTTCTGAGATTGCATTTAACCCTTTGTTTTGTCATGTTTGATGTTGGAGGCAGAATGCTCAGTCTCCCTCTTCTCTGGCAGTTCAGCAACAGTCACTAGTAGCCCTAGTTTTCCTGGTGGTCATGCCTGCACCTCGGTGTCTACTGAGATGTGCTGCTTAGGCTGGGGTCTTCCAGTTTATGGTAAAGTGTACCTAGTTCTCCCAGGTCTCAGATGTGAACTGTGATATCGGTTGATGGCAGACTGTTTGATCTGGTGTCCCTTGCAGCTCAGGGCACACTTGTGACTCAGAGTGGGGTACCCTGGTGGCACATTAATGGATCAGTTGTTCTGTGACCCCAGGCAGTTCGGGGTGTAGGCAGAACCCAGACATGAATGGAAAAGTCTACAGTTTGTGAAGCACCTTGTCTCCAGTCAGTTCAGGGCACGTAAAGGAGCCAGATGTGGGCTGCAGTGATGTTGATCATGGACCACCTGTGTCTGTGACCTCCAGAAGATCAGGACACAAGTCAAGCCCAACCACAAACTGTGGTGATAGCAGTTCATGCATTCCCTGCCCTACTACCACCAGTGGCCCAAGTCACTCACAATGATGGCCCAGTCATCAACCCTGGTGTTAGCATCTCCTGAGCCATCTGAGTGAGGACCTCCTGTCTAGTGTATATTTTCACCAACACTGTAGAAGAGTTCTATTTTTCCCACATCTTCATCAGAATTTGTTGTTCTTATTGGTGGTTGTGGGGTGTGTGTGTGTGTGTGTGTGTGTGTATGTGTGTGTGTGTGTTTGATAGCCATTCTTACTGGGGTAAGTTGGAATCTCAGTGTTCTTTGACTTACATTTCCCTAATGGCTAAAGACATTGAGCACTTCTTCATGTATTTATTTGAGTTTCTTTTTTTCTTTCACAAGTGTCTATTCAGTTTATTTGTCTATTGTTTGAGTCGTTTGTTTGGGGGGGTTAATTTTTTTGTATTCTTCATATGTCCTACACATTGGTCCTCTATTTGAAGAATAGCTAGTAAATACGTTCTCCCATTCTGTAAGTTCTGTTTTTATTCTATTAAGTGCTTCCTTTGTGCAACCACACTTTTTGGATCTTTGCTTGTGTAAAAACTGGAATATTATTAATAAAATTTTATGTATCAAATATTGATCCTCTAAACACTTTATCTGCTGATGACCCACTTTCAGTCATAGATTCTAATACAGATTGGAAACAACCATGCAGTATTACAGTTCTTAATTTTCTCATGTGAACTTTGAGGCTTCCCAGAGATTTGATAACTGACCTCAAATCTCATGGCTCATACATGGTGAACCAGAATTTGACCCAGACTCTTAAACATCCATAACCTTCCACTCTCAAGTTACTGAAGATTTGTAAGGGATAAATCTGCACTATTCACAGTCAAGTCAGGAGCAGCAAAGAATAGCTAAAAAATCACTTGATGTTAAGCACTGCTTGGCTGTCTCAGGATCTCTGGCTGCATTTGTTCTATCGCCAGAGGAGATAACACATTGGAAGACACGGTGGGTTTACTTGACAACTCTCTCTCTGCAACAACTCAGACTCCCACCCTGATGGGTAGAATGCTTCTCTATCCTGGCTACACCTTCTTCCTGACCTGAGACATGGAGTCTACCAAATTCTTTCTTCCCCTGGGTCAGTTCCTCTAAATGCCACCATGGTTTTGAGGACATCTACCTTGGTATACCAGCCTTCCACATGCTACCTCTGCACCCTTGGTCCCTGGCTCCCAGTCCCTACAAAAATATTCCCTTCACCTTTTTTCCACTCATGCCTTCCTGAGCCCTCCTACTCCAGGTCTCCTGGCCAAAGTTTAACAACCTCACTCAGTAAGAACAGGGAGCAGGCAACAATTCTGGGTGTGCTGTTGGAAAGAAACTGTGCTTTATCTCAGAGTAAAATGTTGGGTAGGAGAAGATGGAGTCTTCCCGATTATGGTGGCCTGGGGTGGGGGGCACCCACTGAAATACTTTGCACATTTCACTTTCCCAGCTGGAACATGTGTGGGACTCACTGCAAACTTTGGCGAGTGAACTTTGCATACACTCCTCCCTCTACTTGGAATGCCCTGCTTTCCCTTTCCTGCCTGACCCACCTGGAGTTTTATTCCTGAAGAGTTGTACAATATCCTTTTCTTTGCTCCCTCTCTGTCGACTCATGCAGAGCTGATTGTCCACATTTCCATTGTAATTATTTTATTTTGTTAATAGGGTCATCAACAAATGGTCCCTTGAGAACCATGTCTCCAGTCAAAGGCCTCAGGAGGTGGTCAGTCATATTTGCTATCTAATATAAGGGCTAGAGAATTGAATGTGTGAATATGAGATACAACCACGGAGAGACTAGTGCCCAGAGAAGTTACATGAGAGCTGCTTCTTGAAGAGAGTTAAAGTTTGCCCCAGTATCAGGAAATTCCCTGGCAAATAAAATGCAACATTTTTCTGGACCTCTATTATCTCTCTTTGTGCCAGGGCTTCTCGGCCTCAGCATTGTTGATATCTTGGGCCAGACATTTTTTGTTGGGAGCTATTCTGGGCCTTAAGGTATGTTTAGTGGCACCCCTAGCATCTACTCTGTCAATGCCAAGAATGCATTCTGTCCAGGTGATGGCATGAAAAATACTAGATCCAGACATTTCCAAGTATTCCCAGGGACTGAGAACCACCACTTTAGACTCAATAGCAGTTAGCTTTTGTTGAGCATGGAAAAGGCATTCTGTAAAATCAACCAGTCAGAGAAAATTATTAAGCTGATCATACCACTTTTAAGAAACTGCAGTACCATGGATCAGGCAGGCTGTACTGGGTGCTTTACATAAATTCTACCTAATCCTCAAGTATTATAATCCCTGCTTTATAGATGAGGAAGCAAGATCAGAGTGCTTAGGTGAGGTGCCCATGTGTGGAATTGGGTATGTTCCCTGATTCTAATTTGCTGTGGCAGGCCTGGCAGCGCTGCTTGTGCCTGCCGCCCACACTGCTTCTACTTTCTTTGCAAACTTACAGTTGCACATACATGTCTGAATTGGGGCGTGCAAGGAGGCTAACGTTTGGAAGAAAATCGTTTGGATGTGTGGAATGTTTCCAAATATAAAAATAAACATTCTGATAAATGTGGACCTTGATAATAACCCTAATAAGTCTAACTTAAATTAATCACAAAAGCATAAATATTAGGCCAAAAGAACTTTCTTTACCAGGTGTCCTTTCAGTACATATCAGAAATATTTAGTCCTCACTAGGCAATTTTTTTTTCTTTTTGGTACTGGGAATCGAACTCCTGACCTTGGGCTTGCTAGGCAGACACGACGCTGTGCTGCTGAGCTATATCCAAGGCACTCACTAGGTAATATTTTTTGTTTTTGTTTTTCACTAGACAATGTTTAAGCAGAATCATTTTCACAGGTCTGTTAGCTAAACTGAGGTTTTCAAGTCACTGTCCTTTATCTTGCATTACAAAAGCACAGTATTGAATAAATAATAAATATATCTTCAGAATGTTGAAAATAGTAAGCACCTTAGATTGTGAAGGTTTTTGCAAACAGAATGAAGCCTTGTGTTTTCCTTCTGCACTTAAAAGACAGTAACTTCAGGAATAGTGAGCGGTTGCTCTCTCTTTGGGTCAGGGAGGCTTATTGATGCCTAGAAAGAATTGCTCATTTTGCTTTTACTTTATGCCATTTCTCTACAAATTCTAGTATCAGAAGGTGTCAAGCCTAGGAAGCGCTAATACAGAAAATCTTTAGTCCAATTTAAGTTTTTGTTTTTAAGGAAAAAGCACGTCATTTCAGCAGCGGCTGCCACACTTAAGCAGTACTAATGCAGGACTTTTTCCAAGCCTCTTACATTTCTGTTGTCAGATCAAATAAAAATGTATGAAAGGCAATAACCAGGGAAGCAGCATGATATATCAGTTCTTTAAATACAGGCTTTGTCTCTTCTAAATGGACTTTTATTGCACTTTTAACATTCGGAAATGTCTTGTTCACAAGAGCAACTTGCACCATATTAGGTAACATCTTTTCTCCTTGCATTCTGAAACAAATACCAAGAGCTAAGTTCACAAGTTTGGTTCCCTTTTAAGACACATTTAATTGCAAAGCTTTGTTGACCCTGTTTGATATCCTCTACGGACTGCGTGACTGAACTAAGCTAAAGTTCCTGGTCCTTGCTTGGAGAACAGGCTGCTTTGGCTCCTTCTAGCACAAAAGTTGTTCTTTGAGCCTGCTTTGCCACCTAGTGACTAGGTTTGGTAATTCTACTTGCCACACCTTGATAGTATTGGGAAAAGTTATTTTAGCTCTTGAATGCTGCAATGAATTGTGACAGAAAACAGACATTCTTTTTTTTTTTATTTTAAAAGTAAAAGAACAAAAACACTAACAAACATACACAGTGGCACAAGAACAGTACAAAAACCGAACTACAGGTGGCAGGGGATCGACAATGGTTGTATTACACGTTGGTAGCTTCAAAGTGTATACTCAGGATGATACAAATAGACATACAAGGTTGGTCAAACAGCTAATTATCGATTGTTTCCCACATCAATATAACTTGAGACAACAGTGCAGCCGTGTCAGCCATCCCGCACATACACACATACCTACTCAGCTATCCTCCTCTTCCTCCTCTCCTTCCCTTCATCCCGATTGCTCTCTACCCTTGAGCAGTCTCCATTCATACCTCCCAATCTATATTCTCACCTCCATGTTCTTACACTAATGATACTATACGCTGTTTGCACATGCACATCTGGGTTACCTCATTTATGAATATGGTCTCTAATTGTGACCATTTGCCTATAAAAGCCCCTAGATTGTCTTTCTTTCCAGTTGAATAATATTCCATTGTGTAGAAATGCCAGTTTTTTAATCCAGTCCTCTGTGGATGGACATTTTGGTTGTTTCCACGATTTAGCTATTACAAATTGTGCTGCTATAAACATGGGTGCACATATATCACAGTGATATGCTGTTTTCAGATCTCCTGGGAAAATCCAGAAGGGGGATAGCTGGGTTGAGTGGGACCTCCAGACCTAGTTTGCTGAGGAATCTCCAAACCCATCTTCACCAGTCTGCATTCCCACCAGCAGTGCAGCAGAGTTCCTATTTGTCCACAGCCTTGCCAGCACTTGTTATTGGATGATTTCTTGATGCTGGCCAATCTTACTAGGGTGAAATTAAATCTCAATGTTGTTTTTATTTGCATTTCTCAAATGACTAAAGATGTAGAACATTTTCTCATATATTTATTTGCCATTTGTATTTCTTTATCTGACAAGTGTTATTCATCTCAGATGCCCATTTCTGGATTGGGTCTTTGAATTTGGACAGGTTCATGCTTTTTAATTCTTTGCATGTTCTAGATAGAAAGCCTTTGTCCAAGGGACAGCCAGTTAGGATTTTTTCCCAATCTGTAGGTTTTCTTTTTACTCTGCTGGTGATTTCTTTAGATGTGCAAAAACTTTTCAGTAAGATGAGGTCCCAGTTATTGATTCTTTGAAGTGTTTCCCTTGCGGTTTGATTTTTGTTCATGAACTCTCTGCCTACTCCTATGTCTTCAAGATTTTTACCTACCTTCTCTTCCAATAGATTCAATGTTTCTGTTTTAATATTGAGATCTGTGATCCATTTTGACTTGAGTTTGGTGCATGGTGATAGACTTGGGTCTATTTTCAGTCTTCAGCAAGTGGCAAGCCAATTTTTCCAGCACCATTTATTGAAGAGGCTATCTTTCTTGCAGTGAGCTTGTTTGGCCCCTTTGTCAAATTTAGGTGGCTGAGTGTGTTTGTGGTTGTGGCTGTATCTTCCAGTCTGTTCCATTGATCCTCAGGTCTGCTTTTGACCCAGTACCAGGTTGATTTTATTATAGTAGCTCTGTAGTATAATTTCAGGTCAGGGATTGTGATTCCACCTGACTTGTCCTTGTGGCCCAGAATTGCTTTTGCTATTCTGGGTCTCTTCTGGTTCCAGATGAACTTAGGGCATGTTTTCTCTACATCTGTGAGGTATGTTGATGGTAGTTTAATGGGAATTGCATTGAACCTGTACAACAATTTTGGTAGTATGGCCATTTTCACAATGTTGGTTCTTCCTAACCATGAGCAGGGAATATTTTTCCATTTATTGAAATCCTCTTTGATCTTTTTTCAGAGTACTGTAGTTTTCATTGAAAAGATCTTTTACCTCTTTTGTTAGATTGATTCCTAAATGTTTCATTTTCTTGGATGCTATTGTAAAAGGTATGGCTTCCTTAATTTCTCTCTCAGTCTGTTTGTTGTTTTTGTATAGGAATACTATTGATTTTTGGGTGTTAACTTTGTATCCAGCTACTCTGCTGAATTTGTCAATTAATTGAAGGAGTCTTCTTGTGGAGGTTTTGAGGTCTTCCATGTAAAGTATCATGTCATCAAAACGGACATTCTTGTCACAGATGCAAAATAAGCCCTGAAAAATTATTTATACTGGATTCCAAATAGAGAAGAAACACTAAGTACCCTTTTTTAAAAGACATGGTTGCAAACTGCAAAAATATTTTTATATTCGACTTCTGGGAAGATAGCGACTGGGATGGCAGCAGAGAAAAACCCTCTGGAAGACTTGCCACCCCACAACTGAATTATACCAATAGCAAACAGCACCCCTCCCAGACAACCAACTCGGGCAGCTACAATGGCGCAATCGGATCCAGAGGATGGACCAAAACCAGAACAGAGGCAGAGGCCAGAGAGGAAGCAGCGACAATAAGTGCAGTGGAGACCTCAGTGCGCTGACTCCAAGAAGGAAGCGAGTGGCGGCAGAAGGGACACAGTCTTTACACCAACCGCGCCAGTGTAGCAACATTCCCCCAAGAGCCAGCCGCCCCATGTGCCTCGCCAGCCGCGGCTACGCAACCCTCGCCCTTCGCTGGCTCCCTCAGTGCATCCAGATGCCGGGAGGCTCCTTGGCACCCCGCAACTTTGGACTGGAGACCACTTCTTGCTCACCAGTGCGAACTGGGAAATGTAGTCCAGCAACATGGAGTCGCTCTCCGGGCAGTATGAGCTGCGGGTGGGCGTGGAGACACCCCTGCTGGGTGGGGGTGGAGCTGCCGCAGGAAACAAGCGGAACCACCCAGCAGTGGCATACAAAGCCGCCACCCCTCAGGGTCCAGCCGATACTGGGGCCAGTTCCACGGAGTCGCCCAGCACATCTCAGATACATCATCCAAAGCCACCTCTGGATGGAATCCAAGCTAGTGCAGTTTATAATGCCGCCATCCGGCGTGCATGGCAGTCACTGGCTGTGGTCCTACCAGGAAGCACACCTGGGCACAGTCCCTGTGTGGGGTGCGAGAAAAGACGCTGCCAAGTGAGGACGCCACAAACCACGTGGGGATGCCCATGGGTCGGGGATCTACCTCGGCCCGCAGCCCCATCCCAGCCCCAGGATCCCTCTCCTTCAACCCTCCAAGAGCCAAAACGCCCAACCTAGAAAAGAAACAAAAGCCACGAGTCAGCGAGAGCGGCCAGAGACAAGACACACAAAAAAAATAGCAGTTCTAGAGATCGAGAGATGACAACATATTCTAAGACCTGAGAAACTTCTCCAACTGTCTCCCAAAACTAATACATAAAATTAGTACCTTCAAATACCACAATGAGCACGAACGGGGGAGACCTCACACTACTCATGATCAGCATCAAAGGATTTGAAATAAGAATTCAAACCCTCACAGAAAACATTTTAAAACCTCGCTAAGAAAAACGTCTGGAAAGATGATGACCAGATGGGCAGTGGGGAGGGATCCTACCAGAGGGTCACCACCCAGACACTGGAATGCAGCAACATGAGACGATGAAGAGTCAAAGCCACCATACACCCAGCTCTAGGTCTGCTCTGAGGCTGTGGCCCCATATCCCTCCACTGTATGAGCAACTACCAGCAGCAAAGAACACAGCAGCAGCCCCAGGGCCACAGCAATTCCCAGGGATCCAGCCAAGGAGCAAATGGGTGCTGGAGCATAACAGTAAGAGGGAGCTGCACACGGATCACACGGGCCCACGCCCTTCTCTCTCCAACACCAAGTAGGAAGCACAAACTGAGTTACCAGGCTTCAGCTCCCACCCCGAACTCATTCTGTGAGCACCTTGAGTTTGGTGACCCGCACACTCGCCACCTGTTCCCATCAGCAATGGGATGAATCCACGGGCTTCAAGACTCACCCTAAACAGCCAATATGAGCACCAGGAGTGACTTCACACTGCTTGCATGTGTGATCCCTGTATGAACCCACAGTAACAAACTACACAAAAAGCGGTGGCCCTGGAGTCCAGAAGACAACAACATAACTCTACACAGAAAACCCGAGAAAATCCTCCAGTTCTCTCCTGGAAATAATAACTAAACTTGATGCACATCCTGGTCTACCTCAGTGAACACAGATGGGGGAGACCACATGCCACTTGTGCCCAGCATCATAAGTGCACCCAATGCCCAGCTGCAAGGGGTGGGGAATGGCAACACTAGCGATGAAGAGGTGGGAGGAGGCAAAGACCTGGAACTAGGGTGCAGATCCGGTTCTCTAGCTGGGTGGGGATAACCTCCAAAGAGTCATAGGTGGCCTGCAGGGAGACATTAGTGGCCTATAAGAGACCCTGGGGGCCTTGACAGGGAGTTCAGTAGCCTGAGGGCGGAAGGGGCTCCCTCCAGGCTACATGAGAACCCTGAAGACTTGGAGTAGGCCTCCAGCAGCACAGCAACAGGGCAACAGGGCAGAGCCTGGTGGTCTGCTGGGAGAGACTCTTTAACTAGACCGGGCCCCTGGCAGCGCGGTGACAGGGCAGAGCCCAGCAGTCCACTGGGGCAACCCTGAGGACTCGACCAGGCCTCTGCACACACTGTATTGAGACAAAGCCTGGTGGTTTGCTGGGTAACCCTGCCGACTCAACTGGACCTATGGCCTTGAGGGCTTGTCAATGGGTCCAGATCATAGTGAAACTGGTTCCCTGCCTATCTACTGCCTTTGAGCATGGGTGCTTTTCCACCTCCCACCATAGCAATTTGTGTACACCCATATTTGTTACAGCATAATTTGAAGCAGCCATGTCTCTTCACAAAGTGAAAGCCTGAGGGAGTAAATAAACCCAAAAGTACAGTTATTATCAGAGGGAAGATGAATGATTGGGTGGTAGAACAATGGAGATGAGGGTGGAGAAAATTTATGAATTAAACAAGCCATCATCTGTATAACTGAGCAACAAAGGTAAAGATAACATCATGTAATACAGCATCCAGTGTTAATTCCCTACTATCTTCTCTTTAATTTGGTTTTTCCTTTATTGTTTTTGGTTAACTAATGCAAAGATAACATTATGTAATACAGCATCCAGTGCTAATTCCCCGCTATCTTCTCTGTAATTTTGTATTTCCTGTATTGTTTTTGTGTTATTCTGGTTTATATGCCTCCATTCTTTTGTCTTTAAAATAAAATAAAAAATAAAAAAATTATTTTTATTGTCTTCTCATAATTATAAGAAAAAGAATAATCAATATTAAACTTTTAAAATGCCAAAGAAGCAAAATTAGTTTAGACTTCTCTGTGAACACAAATAATTTACATGTTTTTAGAAGTTTAACAGATTTAAAAATTTAGAGCACTAGATCCTTTTTCCAGAATAATTGCTGCCAGCATAGCTTAGACTCTAAGCCTTAGAGGAACTCAATTGAGTTTGTCTCCTTAGAATTCTACTGCCTCACATTTTTATATTGGCCTTCTCTGGTTCTTTAAGCACTTTCACACTTACGGGATTTCCATAAACTTCTCAATTTTAAACAAGTATCTAGGGCTGGGGATATAGCACAGCTGCATGGTGCAAGCCTGGCAAACATGAGGTCCTGAGTTGAATTCTTAGCTCAAAAAACAAGTTATCTATATTTTACAGATGTATAACACCAGAATACTTGTATTTCATAACTAGGAAATAAAAGACAAATTTCCCATAACTATCATTAAGTTTCCTCTAAATTCAGTATGCCTAAATGATTTTTTTTCACATTTTCTATTTCATCCTTTTTTGTTTTCTCTTGGTGCATAAGGTGGAATCTGGAGCCTTGTGCATGCTAGGAAAATACTTACTGAGCTACATGACCAACTCCAAGCCTTTCCTTTAAATATGAATAATTTTTTCAAATGTCCACTGCACTTGTTTTCAAGCACTGCTGACCCTGAAATATATTGCATGCATATTGTGATCTCATACAAAAATATATCTGTGGGCATGTAAAGCAAAATTTAATGGAATAATGTAAGTCGATGCTCAGATTACAAAATATAGGCATGAAAAATTGATCAAACAATGTAAGGATAAATCTTTTCAATGACTTAATAGAAATTAACTATCGTGTGTGTGTATTTTTTTCCTTTACCCTTTTATGTTTTCTCCTTTCCCACATCCCAGTTTTCTTTCCTTGTGAACAGTTTCTTCCCATTTGTCATGTTTTCTTGCTGTTTGTTCCCAGCTTTTCCCCTCTGTTTAATTATTTGCCCTGTGTAGTGGTTTCTTCCTGGTGTTGTTCTTGGAATTGTGGTCATTTTCATCTCTGTCTAGAATATTATTCAGTACTCTTTGTAGGGTTGGTTTGGTGGTCATGAATTTTCTCAGTTGGTCTTCATCATGGAAGTAACTTATTTTGCCATTAATTTTGTTTTTTGTTTTTTTTTTTGATTTTTAAAATTTTATTTTAAAGAGAATAAAAATTTTTTAAAGTACATTAAAAATGATACAGAATTTCAAAACAAGATGATAGGAAATCAACAATGGTTGTTATACTGCATATTGTTATCTTCAAAGTAGTTGTTCAGATTATCAACTATAAGCATGCAAAATTGGTCCAAAAAATTAAGAAAGAAAATTAAGGATTGACTTTCAATAAACCAACAGAAATTAGTGGTACAATTATCT
>PVLD010018638.1:0-38487 GCA_004027595.1 Dinomys branickii | reverse complement strand
AACTAAGAGACATGAAGGAAATCTGTTCAAAAACAAAGAACAGATGGGACGAGGGAAAGGAGAAAAGAAAGAGACAAAAATGTATGTATGTATATATGAATATACATATATGCAGGAGGGCTAACATGGTTCTACTATTGTATTATATCACTTAATGCTAAGGAATAATTGATGACGGGTTATTTGATCAATCTTGTATATCTGTATGTGTTATCCTGAACACACACTTCGAAGATATCAATATGCAAAGCAGCAACTATTGGTGGGTTTTTTCTTTTTTTGTCTTTGTTTTTTTGTTTTTTGTGTTTTTCTGTTGTTAAGAGGATTAATTGTCTGACCAATTTTGCATGTCTGTATCTGGGTTCATATATATACACTTCAAAGATATCAATGGATAAAGCAATAACCACTGTTGAGATCATGTCACCTTGTCTGTAGATCAGCTGTGATTGTAATATTTTTATGCTAATTTGTGTCTGTTTGTTAATATGTTTTTGTGCTTTTATTTTTTTAAAAATAAAAATAAAAAAAATTAGAAAAAATTTCTCTTGTTGAATAATTGCATTTTTCAATAGCTTAAACTTACAATTTAGTATTCTTTTTTTTGTTGTTGTTGTTGTTCTTTTTCTTTTGGCGGTACTGGGGATTGAACTCAGGACCCTGCGCCTGCTAGGCAGGCGCTTATGCCACTGACCTATATCCCCAGCTCCAAATTTAGTATTCTAAAATGAAAAAAATGTTTTTTGTTTTTTGTTTTTTGTTTTTTTTTGAGACAGGGTCTTACTATGTAGCTCAGCTTGGCCTTGATCTCACTGTGTAGCCTAGGCTGGCTTCAGACTTACAGCAATCCTCCTACCTCAGCCTCCTCAGTGCTGGGATCACAGACGTTCACCATCACACCCAGCCTAAATTGAAAATTTGTAATGATAGATCTGTGCACAAGTTTCACAATCTGAGTGACTTAGAATTTGGTCCCAACTCAACCATGAATCAGCTGCATGACCCTGACCTAGTTAATCCTCACAGAGCTGTTTCTCTTCTAAAACTGTGGCTAACTACACCAGACTTTCTGGGGTTAAGTTTGGTTTGCAAAATGTTTAACCCAAAGGGCTGGGGATATACCTCAGTGGCATAAGCACCTGCCTGGCAAAATGTTTAACCCAATGCCTGCATCATGTCTAACAAATTATTATACTTTAAAAAAATTATTATACTTTAGGATGTTTCAAATTATTTAAGGCAAGTATCACAATTTAGGGCATTTATGCTTAGTAAGAGTCATTAGGTCTTCCATGAATACTTCAATTCCTTCTTTCTTTTTTTTTTTTTTTCGTACTGGGAGTAGAACTCAGGACCTTGCACTTACTAGGCAGGCATTGTGCCACTGAGCTATATCCCCGGCCCCTCTTTTTTTTTTTTTTTTTGGTACCAGGAATCTAACTTCGGATCTTGCACTTGCTAGGCAGGTGCTGTGCTGCTGAGCTATATCCCCAGGCTTAATTCCTTCATTCTGAAAGGAAGAGCAGGGAGGACCAACCAATAAACAGACAGATATAAATTAGGGCCTAAAGGAAAGAAGAGTGCAGGCTAGAGTTCAGAACACAGAGGTTGTTTGGGCTCTATAAAGAGGCACCCCAAAACTACCCCATCGAGAGCACCAGCCTGGAGAGGAGAGGATCTCAGAGGCTGTCACTTGGTACCGCAAATCCAAGGAAGTTGAGAGCTACGTGGGCTTCTGCAGGAATACCAACCAGTGGGTGGTACTGGCTTTTCTACAAGGGCTTGGTTCTTTCCATCGCTCACAGTAAGCCAGTTCAGAAACAGCCCTATTCACCCATTCAATACTTATTGAGCATCTACTATGTGTTAGGCACTGTTTCAGATGTTACAGATATACAGTAAACAAAACACTGGGCTCTCATGGGGCTTTTAAGTCTTTTTTTTTTTTTTTTTTTTTTTGGCGGTTCTGGGGATTGAACTCAGGACCCTGCGCTTGCTCAGCAGGCGCTTATTCCACTGAGCTATATCCCCAGCCCCTCTCATGGGGCTTTTAATCTGGTATAAAGGAAAGTAATTAAATTAACAAACAAGTAAATATGAGTTAATGATACACCTAGGCTGAAAAACAGGATGATGTGTTATTCCTTAGAGTAACTGGGGAATTTTTTACACTGAGTGATCAGGATGGGTTCTATGGAGGTGATTTTTAAGATGAAGCCTGGATGACCAGAAAAAGCCAAGTTTGTAAAAGTTAGGAAGATCAACTAGTTTAATTGCCTTAAGGTGGAAACAAGCTTGATGTGTCCAAAAAGTTGAATGATAGCTGCCTTGGTGGTGAGGGGAAGAAAAAATAGTTTGGTGTTTAGGCAAGGATCCTAGCAAATACAACTGTAAATTTGAAAGAGGAATTTGGATTTTATTCTAAATGTCAGTGGAAATCATAGGAAGGTTTTAATCTGGAAGGAACATGATCTGATTTATATTTTTGAAAGACCATTATTTATATACATGAAGGTTACAGTAAACTACAATAACTATTATTTGGCCAGCCAACTTGACCATGCCTTTCTTCTTAAAATTTAATTTTGTCCCCTCTGGACATGCATGTGACTCAGGCCCAATCATAGGATCTCATTTCACCGGACATAGTCATATTGGTTCAGTGTGGGCATGTGATCTAAACTGGGCCAATCAGAGTCCTTTCCTGAGATTCATGGAAGAATATGAAGGCAGCCATCTTCCCTACCCCTAAGAATAAAACCATTTACAGCTGCGAGAGAAATAAGTCAAAAGAAGCAGTGACTATTTCCTCCAGTCCTGAGGACTACCTACTCCTTACCTTCTCTATTAAGTAAGCCACTAAATTTCTCTTTTTACTAAACCCTATAACCATTAGGAGTTCTGATTAAGCAGCTCTTTCTTATTCCACCATTTTTTAATCAAACTTTTTGGTACATTTTAGATATACATAATGGTCACATTCATCTTAGAGAATTTGTATCTGTACATGATACAACTTGTTTTTTTCCCATTCCCCTACCCTCCCTTCAACTACTCTTCTCCCCATTAAAAAGCTTTGTTTCCATTTTTTTCCTTCTTTTCTTTTTTTCTTACTTTTCTCATCTTTCCTTTCCCCCTTACCCTTCCCTTGATCCTCTCCCCATTTGAACATTTTCTTCCTATTTCACGATGCTATTATACATTTTGGTCCTTGCTTACACTTTGTTTCTCACACCAGAGAACAATGCACTTACCCCAATATTTTTTAAAACTCTCTAATCTTCATGTTTCTAAAGGAAAATCCAAGCCAAGCATGGTGGCACACACCTGTAATCCCAGCATTCAGGAAGTTGAGGCAGGATTGCCAGGCCACGAGTTTGAGGCAAGCCTGGCCTCTACATAGTGAGTTCAAGACCAGCCTGCACTACAGAGAGGACCATCTATAAAACCAAGGGGGGGAAGAAAATTTACTTCCATCACAGATATGAAAGAGAGGAGAACTGTGCAATTGTGTTTATGAGTTCAAAGATGTAATTTTCCTTTAAAAGGAAACAAAGAGGTGCCAGCATCTGGCTGGCCACATCCCATTTTCTGTCTCAACAGTTAGAGAAGCATACGTCAAGATGGAATCTCCCAGTTTGTTTCTGTTTTTATTGTTGTTGTTTTGTCTTTTTTTGAGACAGGGTCTTGCTATGCAGTTCAGGCTGGCCTTGAGCTCACTTTGTATCCCAGGCTGGTCTCAAATTTACAATGATCCTCCTGCCTCAGCCTCCTGAATGCTGGGATTACAGGTGTGTGCCACCATGCCCAGTTTGTTTTTAGCTAGAGCCTTGTTATATAATTTAGGCTGGCTTTGAGCTCACTTTCTGGCCCAGGCTGGCCTCAAACTCACAGTGACCCTCCTGCTTCGGCCTCCTGAGTGCTGGGATTATAGGCATGTACTACCATACACAGCTTTAGGAGCCCCAATTTCTGTGTGACTACCTACCCTATACAAACAACATGAGCAAAAAAAGAAAACATCTTTTTAAATTATTTTTATTTTTATTTGTTTGTCTTTTGGGGACAGGGTGTCACTATGCAGTTCAAGCTGGCCTTCGGCTCACTTTGTACCCCAGGCTGGCCTTGAACTCGCAATGATCCTCCTCAGCCTCCTGAGTGCATGCCTGGCAACCATCTTGTTTTAAGACACTAGGAAGTTTGGGGTTGTTTGTAATTGCATCATAATTAAGCCTGTCCTAACACGGCAGTAAGCACCTTCAAGTGTAAGAACTTATCTAGCAAAACTCTTAAGGATGGCTTTATCATAAACCTTTGTAGAGGTACCATGCGGACATCTGGTTTGTTGACTAGGACCATGTAGTTCATGTTCCTTTCTGAAGAGTTTCGCTGTTGTGATTTAGATTCACAGTGGTTCCCAAAACTCTGATGCACTCAAAGGCAGAGCTTCTGGAGGGTGACAGGCTCGCAGCAGTGCTATACACATCAGTAGATTCAGGCACTAGAGCTCAGGGCTGAAATGTGCCGTTAGGAGGTGGGGCCTGGCTGCAGGGGGTGTCGCCAGAGGGTAGGACCTAGAGGAAAATCTCTCCCAGCTTCTCCCTCCCCTTTCGGCTTCTTGGGCACCATCATCCTAGCAGCCCTCCTCCTACAGACCTTTCCAACCGTGCCATTTCTGCCTTGGAGCCAGACGACCATGAACTGAAACCATGGGCCACAATAATAAACTCTTCTCTTTACAATTGTAGGTGTCAGGTGTTGTGTCTTTGCAATAACAAAGGAACTAAGACATTTGCCAAGGAATTACGAGGTCACCCAATCTATGACAATCTATAAAGTATGAAGAGACCACAGGCAAGGAGCTTAAACCCAGAACATCTGAGCAGTGATGGGATTTGAGACTGGTAGAGGATTAATCTGGTGATGCCTATGGAGGGAAGCCGTTTTATGAAAGATAACTCCTGCAGAGGGTTGGAGGGATGCCCTCTTCACTCTGAGCATCTGCTGCTCATGCAACCCCACCTAATCTACAACTATTCTACTCCCTTAATCTATGGGCATTTGGGGGGGGGTGTTGTTTTTTTTTTTTTTTTTTTTGGTCTTTTTGAGACAGGGTCTCACTATGCAGCTCAGGCTGGCTTTGAGCTCACTTTGTAGCTCAGGCCGGTCTCGAACTTGCAATGATCCTCCTGTCTCAGCCTCCCAAGTGCTGGGATTACAGGCGTGTGCCACCACTGCTGGCCTATAAGCAGATTCTTAATGCATGTGCTCCAGACTCAGCTACTTTTAGAATGCTGATGTTAGTATAGCAAGCAGCAATTCTCCTCCACAAACTTAGTACAAGAACTCATTTCTATCAATCAAATCAACTTTGTTGACCAGCTACCCATCACCTCAACTCAGAGGACCTGCCTGCACCTGAAGGAGAGAGGCGCACTGGTCCCAGGATCCAGCATCAGTTGCTGCCTCCTCCCATCGCATGGCTCCAGCTGCAGGTGCTGAAATCCTTTAGCTTGCAGTTCAACAGCGTCACAGCCCAGAGTCCACGAGAAGAGTGCCAGCTTGGACACAAACAAGCAGTACCACACCAACCAGGGAGAGTCCAGGACTCAGCTGTAGCCCTAAATCCCGGGCCCCGTGTGTCTTGGGGAAACTCGTCCCACAGGCTGGGAGCCCCTGAAAACAAGAGTAATCCCAGCTTGCACTTATTTCCCCCCAGGAGCGGCCCTCCAAACCTGCCCCATCATCTTGGCTCTTCTGCCACACCTGCTGCCTCATTGTCTCCACTGCTTTTCCTCCCCACCCCCAGCCAGGACCTGGTGTCTAACAAATGCAGGCGGACCACTCTGGAACCACACCTGAGGTCTCCTGGCCACACCACCTGTGTGTCACAGAGAAGCACAGCCCCTCAGAGAGGATCAGAAAGCAGCAGAGAGATTTTTTGTTTGTTTGTTTTTATTGCTGGTTGTCCCTCTAGGTGATGAAACCATCTTTAAATATTCTAACCTTGCCTCTGTCCCATTAAAAAGGCAAATTGTATCTCCTCACCCTTAAGACCTGTCTCCAGCCAGCCAAGGAGAGTTGTGGTCAGAACCCTCTCACCCCACCACGGACAGTAGCTCGGAGGGTCAGGGCCTCGCAGGCGCTAAGAGGAGCCCTTTCCTGACATCCCCGAGGCCACTCATTAGCTTGGGGATGCTGTGGAGAGGGGAGGAGCAGGGGGAGTTCTTGGACAGGAAATGACTCCACCCCGTTGAGGGCAGCAGCAGTAGTGACCATCCCTTTCTAGCTCTGCATCTGTAAGCTTACATTGGTAGAAGCAGATCACTGCTCACGGGTAACAGGCTAGGAATCATTTTATGGACCAGGAAACAGAATCAAAAGGAGGAAATTTGAGAGCGAGGGCCAGAAAACAGCAACCTCCTCGAGGTAACACAAGCAGGAGCGACCCCCCAGGAGCTGTGGGAACGTACAAACACCAGGAAGGACCCTGACAGCCAGAATCGGGCCAATCCTCCCTGTAGGAACACAAGGGGTGAGACCTTGGTCTGTCCCAACTGTGTACTGTCCTTCAGGCACCCTGTCCATGGAGACCAGCTTTGCCCACAAGCACGATGCAAAGATAGTCATTATTCACGCTCTTTTTCCAGACTTGGTGTTACATTCCCACACTCCCTTCACTCTTGGGGCTTGAATTTACCCAACAACCAAAATGTGTACAGGATTCCCTCCTTCACACCTGTGCCCGCCCTTCCTCATTTTCTCGGCATTTCTCACTCTGTATTTCACCAACCAGAGCCACAGTTCAAGAACCACATGCGCCAAATCCACCGTGACCCTTCTTCCACTGCAGGGCACTTAAGATGACTGCATGTGTCATGGTTTTCATATGGCTAAGCTAAATGATTATGAAAAAACATTTTTTTAAGGGCCAGGGATGTAGCTCAGTGGTATAGGCACTTGCCTGGCAAGTTCAAAGCCCTGAGTTTGATTCCTGGTACCAAAAAGAAAATTTAAGATATATGATTATGGCACAGAAAGTCAGTATTTACAATGACATCTACTGGTATAGATAGTGCTTTATTGTTTACACATTTTCTCACTGGCAGCAAACCACGAGGTAGGTATTACTATCCCCATTTGACAGATAAGTAAACCACCGTCCCTAGGTTAGAAACATGCCTAAGATTATATGCTTCTTCATCGCAAACGCACTGCAATTCCACACCCAAGGGGACTCTTGAGTAGTTCACAGGCTGCTGCCAAGGAAAGGAGAGCAGGAAACTCCAACTGGAAAGCACTGGACCATTCACTAGAGCTTGAAGTGGTCCCTCACCAGGGATGGAAGAGGCACATTCACAGGCCAAGACCAGGACTGAGCAGGAGAAGCCTAGAGAACACAGGAGCTGTGAAGCAGGAAGGGCCAGACATCAGGTGAGAGTTGACAGTGTCCTCAAACACGCAGAGCCCAGCAACGGACTAGAGAAACACAGGACCTCCAGGAGCTACAAGTCCAGGGATTGGCCCCAGGCAGCAAGGCAAGGCTAGAGCTGCCATAGAGTGACACCATCTTGGCTTGGCCCAAGTGCAGTGGTTCTTTAACTTTGTTAAGGCCTTGAGAATCTGATGAAAGCCCCCCGCCCCAGCAGAAACATATAGACACACGCATACAGATGTACAGACAACATTGCATACAATTTCAGGGGGTCCATGGACCCCAGGTGGGGGACTCCTGCTTTAGGGCAAAGACGTCAACCTGAGTAAAGTCACCGACGCACCCTGTCTTTAAGCTGCTTGTACTTCCTGTCAGAGCTCCCCTTCTACTGTCCCAATTGTTTGGGTTTTTTTTGTCTTTTTGAGCCAGGGTGTCACTATGCAGTTCAGGCTGGCCTTGAGCTCACTTTGTAGCCCAGGCTGGTCTCGAACTCACACCAATCCTCCTGCCTCAGCCTCCTGGGTGCTGGGATTACAGGCGTGCGCCACCGTGCCCAGCTGTCCCCTAATATTTAGGGTGTTGTGGAATGCATCTTTAATTGTAGCCAAGGAAAAGGGGCTCCACCTATACTCTAGACAGGAAAAGAGCGTCTGGCGTGGCAGTGCTGGCAACCAAAGGGCAAAAGCCAAAGGAAGGGTGGGGTCACACGTCCCAGGGCGCTTCCCACCGGAAGGTCACTTTAGGAGCTTCTCTCTACTCAGATTTAGAAAAAGGTTAAGGTCAGTGAAGAGAGGGGCAGTGTTTTGCTGCCTTTTAGAAAAGAAAGCCATTTCCCCTCTGGGTGCGGGTGTGGAGCTGCGGGTAATGTTCTCCCTCCGACCTTGCCCCTTTCTACCCCACAACACCTAAGCCTCAGCCCAGCCACTCATGCACATGTGGCCGATCTGCTGTAAACACCCATGTATTTACATACACTCCTTCAGGGAGGAAGGAAACCAGGACGGGGACCTCAGGGCAGAGGTCCCACACTGCAGTACAGGGAATCACGCACAGAGAACCAGTGAAATGGGAGAATCAAAAGAACCGTCTCAAGGACTCAGTGCATCCTGGCCCCCAACTACCTCCATGGCTCCCCGTCCTAGCCAGGGCCCACCCAAAAGGCAAAGTCAGGGCACTGTCTTGGGCCCCATCACCAAAACTAAGGGCCCAAGACAGGGGTCCAGAGCTGAAGGGTTCCAGGGACTCAGAAGTTGCAGAGGGAAGGCAACCCTAGTTCCCTGCAGCCCCAGCTCTCATAGGAATCAGGAATCAGGTGGTACCTAGGAGGTCACTTAGACTCAACAAAAACTGAGAGGCCAGGACAGTGTCCCAGGCCAAGACCTGGTCTCCATGGTCACTCTGTCCAGCGTTCACGCATGTACTAGCAGCCACAGCCTGGCTCTAGATGGATGTTTCATCACATGTGGCGAGTGGCGCCCCGGTGAGCCGAATATGGGCTGGGCTCGAGCAAGGCTCGAGCAGGAAGGGTGGGGGGAAGCCTCCGAAGCCACTGCCCCGCTTGGCCAGGGCCAAGGGCAGCCGCTCATCTTCAGGAGAAGGGGAGGGAGGGTCTTGGCTGTAGCTTGTTGTCCCAGATGTTGGGGCCCCCAGGTCTAAGCCCACCTTGTCCCTAGCCAGAAGCTCCCTCTGTCGCCGTCTCTGCTGACGCCGACCAATCAAGAGGAGAGTCAGAGATGCTACAACAGCCCCCAGAAAGAAGCCAGCTAGTCCAGCCCCCATTGTGTGGGCCTGGTTTGCAGGATCCCGCTGGCTGCCCCATACCAAGCTGTAAGCTGCTACCACCCGAGCTGCTCCACCCTCCTGACATTCACAGGCATAGGCACCCATAGTCCCCGGGGTCACCACCACCTCTAGCCCATCCCGCCGAGGGGTGAGTGCAGTCATTCCACTGGGCCGATGCCACACACAGGATGCCCAGGCCGAGCTGGGGGAACACGGCAAGACCACATGTGCAGATGCGGCCACAGGAACTTCAAACACTATCGGGTGTTCTGCAGAGAGACAGCACAGGTGCAGAAAGGGGTGAGATTACATGTTGACATTTGATGGAGAGAACAGAAATGCTGGGTGGTATCAGACACAAGACAGCACCATGGGAATAAGCTAAAAAGGAGACTCCCCAAAAGGTAAGGATTCGGGTCACTGGCTGCCATGTTTTCCGGGATCCAAGTTTTAAGGCAGGTATGCAATGCACAGCTTTCTAACCCTGTTCTAGCTACTCCACCCATGGCTCCCCAAACCATACACACCTCCAGGCTCTTTGGGACACAAAGAAGAGACAGCCGCAGACTCTATGTCTTGGACCAGCCTAGAAAGAGAAGAATAACTGTAAATCCCACATCAGCATTCTTTTCCACTCTCTCAGTACCAGGGAACATTTATTCCCCCATTACGTCTCCCGCCAGATCACCCCTGAAATTAGTTAACATTCTCATCACCAAAGTTTTCCCCAATATCCCTTATGTGCTTCATCATGGTATTTGCCAGGTCCAATTCTACACTTACTTCTAGCAGACCATCATCTATTATAAAGATGTTTGCTGGGTGTGCTTTAAAAGAAATGAGATTCTAAGAAATAGACCTGACTGTCCACAACCACAACATTTCTCTGGGGAAAAAAAACAATCATACAAACTATAGTTTCTGTATTTCCATTAACAGAAAGAACAAATTTGTTTTCCGTAAAATCTAAGCAAAAATTCTATGTAAGTTTCATGTAAGCAGCTTGTCTCGAAGAGGAACGCTCTCTCTACAGCTGCTGATATATACTGGCTTCTAATGGATCTGTTTCCAATAGCACATAGACTATGACAGCAAGATGGGTCACTCTCTACTGAGCTCTCTGTCACCACTACCTGAGAGGGGAGGCCACTGAGAACTCCACTAGGACTGTCAGGGGAAGACAGGTAAGAGCCTGAACGACCTGAAAGCCTCCACCAGAGAGACTCTGTTTCAGTGTGAACTCCTTCAGCAGGAACCAAAGCCCGTGAAAGGAATCCTAAGCCTAGTATGAACCCAAGGCCCATCCATTTAGCTGACAGTGGGGAAAGTGCAAAGACCATGTGTACAGTGGGGGCCACAGGAACCTCATAATCTATGTTTTTCTTTCTTCTACAAATTGAAGTACAGAAGGTAGAAGGTATAGAAGTACCAATCTAAGACATGCATACACACACACACACACACACACACACACACACCACCACCACCACCAAATTCACACATATTTTAAAACAAGCCTTCAGGCTTAAGTACAAAGGATATCTAAGACCAGTGAAATTCTTTTTTTTTTTTTTTTTTTTTTTGAGACAGGGTCTCACTATGCAGTTCAGGCTGGTCTTGGGCTCACCATGTAGCCCAGACTGGCCTCAAACTCAAAGTGATCCCCATGCCTCAGCCTCCCGAGTGCAGGGATTATAGGCACACACCAACATGCCAGGCCAGACCAGTGAAATCTTATTTCAATCAATATTAGAACAATAAAATAAAGAATAAAGCATTTGCTTTTGTGTTAGACAAAGCTCTCCCCAAAGAAACTAAAAATCAGGTCAAAATCCTTAACCAAAACTGTAAAGCTGACCAAGGCTGACACCTTAAAGTCACTTACATTCCCAGCTAGCAAAATGCCAAGTCTAACAGACTAATTTTTTAAGTACATGCAAATGGAGAAACTGGAATACTGACTTGTGCCATGGCTTGCATCTAGATGTCCCCCTAAAGCCCAGGGGCTTATCGTTGGGGCTTTTCTGAGGTGGGTGGATCCAGAGGGTGTGAGTATGGAGTAGGGATGTGTGATAATCTGGATGGTGCCCTCGTTGCACTAGCATAGCTCTGGGTATAACTGGGTGGATTCACTGAAGAGGGAAGCTCCAGCCCGGCTGTGGGCAGCACCAATCAACAGGCACAGGCCTGATGGGATACGCAGGGACAGAAAGACCGTGCCTCGTTCCCTCCTCCTCCGCTGCTGTGGGCCGTGTCTGCGCCATCCACCACCCTGCTCGGGGCCAGCTGACTATGGACTGGGCCCTCCGCACTCTGTGAGCTCTCCTCCTTTAGCTTGTAGACAGCAGGCATTTTGTCCCAGAGATGAGAAAAGTAACCAAGACAGCTGGATATTTGATGACACAAAGAAATTAAGTCTTTGGTGCAGCAACAATAACATCCATTCTACAGCGTACAATTATATTTTGAAAGAACCCTTATGTATTAGAGATAAACAAAGATGTACAGATGAAGTGATATGATATCTAAGATATGTTTCACAGTCATTGGAAGGCAGCAGGGTTATTCATGAAGCAAGACTGGCCTGGGGTTGACGGTTGTGGAAACTGAGGATACACACATGGAATCCATTATATTAGTTTCTCGACTTTCGAATATGTTTGAAACTTCCCACAGTAAGTTTTCAAGAGGGTCTTTATCTAGCGTAGATCTATATTGAAATACGTAGGACAAATACAATGTCTGGGCTTTTCTCCCCCATGACTCCTGTTCTTAGGCTAGCTGCTAAGGGGCATGCACAGTAGGAGCCAAAAAAGGACAGCAGGATAACAATGAGAAGGTTATTACAGTAGCCCAGTTACAAAGTGATGAGGGCTTGAGCTGGAGTGGTGGCACAGGGGTGATGGGAAGAAGGCAGACTGGAGGACACCAGAGGTGGACTCGGGACAAACTCCAACGTGATGTGGCCATGTCTGGCTTGAGCAGCAGGAGGGACAGGGATCCCTCTACTGAGATGAGAACTAGAAGAGAAATAATGAACAACAGTACACACTTAGATTTGCTAAATTTGAGTTGCTTGTGAAGCATCCAAGGTGACTATCAAGTAGGAGCTGGACAGGGAATGCTGTACTTCAGCAAGATAAATTTGTGGTTGACCTCAGCACTCATACAGGTTGGAAGTAACAGGAATGAAATCACCTAGTGTGTGGAGCGGTAATGAGAAGGAAGGGGCCAGCACAGAACCCTGTGGCCTATCAGTGCTCAGTAGCCGGATCAGAAGAGAATGGAGAGTTAAAGAAAGAAAGGAGGAATGGGCGGCTGTGGAAAGACTTCTGAGAGCTCCTAAGACAGACACTGAGAATAGCCTACCACAGAACTGTCTGACAGACAAGGAGCATCAGTCTCACTGTTATCACTAACTGACACACTGCCGGGCGTGGTGGCACACACCTGTGATCCCAGCACTCGGGAGGCTGAGGCAGGGGGATCGTTGCGTGTTCGAGACCAGCCTAGGCTACAAAGTGAGCTCAAGACCAGCCTGAACTGCATAGTGAGACCCTGTCTCAAAAAAAAAAAAGCCAAAACAAATCACTCACACAGACGCTGTCCTACTATCAGGACATGTCTAGCAGAAAGGTAAAGACACTAATGAGGTAGCACCAGATGGACAGACAGATGGAGTTAGTATAGGCTGACAGATGGACATGCAAGTGACACAGACATCAACAGAAAAAAAATAAACAGAGCCAGGATGGCATCCGGGATGAGCAATGGGCAAAGCCCAGGAAGCACAGGCAGAAACCGACACAGCGGCACTCACCCCCGGTGCTCCCCCGCATGGGCCACACACATGTCCAGCCGGAAACTCCAGGCACAGGTGGGGTCCTGGGCCAGGATACACTCTGAGCAGCTCTGGAGACGACCACAGTTGGTTGTGTTCACTTGCGTCACCTCAGTACTGGAGCCAACCAGGAGCCAGCCCTGCAGAAGGGGAGCAAGGAAGGGGAGTATGCTGGATCTTCCACACTTTAGGGTCACCTGTCTCTACTGGATTTTCCCAAATCTATAACTCACATGGTACAACTTCATGTTCTCAACTGGCTGTGGCTCTGGGAACAAGGCCAGATCCTCCAGGACACTAAGCTGGGTTCCAATGTGCACTGCTCGGTGCAAGTGTCCGTCCTCTAGGAGACAAAGGGGTAAGAATAATGGGCTAACTGCTCCTGGGCATGGGACTCTGATGCTTGTATGTATTAGGGGTCCCCTCTATGATGACAGTATATACTACACGGCAAATTATTTGACTATTAAATATACCTGTACCCAGGTAGAGCACATCATACGCTTTCCCAGAGAGGCTGGTCACCCTGTGGGCCACCACTCTGAGGTAGACTGTGTCCGTAGTGACCAGCAGGGGGCGCCCATCAGCGGGAAACACTGGCCTGTCCATGAGTGGGTGGTCCCGGATGAAGGTGAGCACACGGTCAGGCAAGGAAAGCGATGAGCCGAACTGCTGGAGCTTTCTGTTCTTGGTGATACACTAGAACAAACAGGCTGGGTGACAAAGTTTCTCGGGGAGCGAAGCGTCAGTGGTACTTAGCGCCTCTCGTCCCGGGGGCTGCTCTTCACGCCAGCCCTGGGTCAAACGCTGGCCTGGCTCCCTTACCTCTCCGGGTCTGGGCTGGGGCACGTCATTGTCCGTGACAGGTAGGCCCCTGTTGCAGTCATGTTTTAGCTCTCTGAAGGTACCGTTCAGCACTGTCCGAATGTCTTGTGGTCTGAAGGCACAGACAGCAGAGATGGCAGCTCCTTCCCTGGAAGAGTCACAGCTTGGAAGTAACTTATCTCTAGTCAACTGAAATGACCCCGAGATCACACATGGAGCCTGGGGAGAGAGTCTGTCCCACCCTGAAGGAGACAGCAATGACACTGTGCCAATCCTCCTGTCTCCCACCCTGTAACTCTCTGCACCAGGAACCCTCACCACTGGGAAGAAAAGATGCCATAGAAGATGGGGGTCCCCCCTCCAAGATCAGGTCGAAGCTCAGCCATGTCCTGCAGGACAGTGGAGGCCCGGCCATGCTCAGGCCCTGGACACAGCAGGTCAGCCTTCAGGAATGTTGTCCACCTCTGCTGAAGGGTCTTCCGGCCCCCAAGGTCCCCCTGCATGGACAAGCACATGGAAAATTCTCTTTAGAAGACCAGCATTAAGCAAGCAGTGTGGGGACAAATACAAGTTTCCTCCTTGACTTCAGGGCAGACACAGAAAATGGGGAGACATGCATAGAAATACAAAAACAAGCATACATACAGGAACAGCAGGGATAGAGATTCAGGAGGAGAGAAGCTCACAATAACAAGGCCAGTGACTAAGTCAACTGTGCACTTACAATGATGTTTTTGTTTGTTTTTTGTTTTGTTTTGGAGACAGGGTCTCGCTATGCAGTTCAGGCTGGCCTTGAGCTCACTTTGTAGCCCAGGCTGGTTTCGAACTTGCAACAATCTTCCTGCCTCAGCCTCCCAAGTGCTGGCATTACAGGAGTGCGCCACCACGCCTGGTTAATGATGTGTTTTATTAGGTTCCCTCATACAATGTAGTCCTGTTACCTGATTTAGTCCTCAAAACATTCCTACATCAGCATCATTATCGTCATTCTACAGGTAAATTTCAAATGTGCTTAAAAAGAAAACCTGCCCAGGTCACAGCAAGTGGTGGAACAGGACTTAAAGCCAGGTCTGTCTGCCATGGTTCCAGCCCCTAACTTCTACATTTATCCACCTTCTACGGACCGTGCATCATACGCTAATGGTGGGGTCTGAGAGGCCAGATATCCCTCGAGTTCCCCGGAAAGAAGGCAGAGAAAAAGGGGGAGAATGCCAAGACAGAGGCCCGGAGAGGAAATGGCAGGAGGACACACAGTGGGAGGGGACAGCCGGCCAGATGGGGGTCTCACCGCGCACACTCGGGCCACCCGCGGGACCCTGATGTGCTCGTAGGAGTCAAATGTGCGGGAGGCCTCCGTGAAGAAGAAGTAGATTTCGTCGTCACCATCTTCGTCCCCCCACTCGGCTGGGCTCAGGGCTGCGGCTGAGACAAACGCTGGCGCTGGGGAGACCGGTGGCCTCAGGTCCCCACAGATGTAGCATGGGGTCACCCAGTCTCCACCCAGTCTGTACTCCAGGGGACCCATCTCCCTCTACCCACCGTGAAGCCAGGCTGGCAAGGTCTCTATGCGAATCCAGTTCTCAGTGCGACCCACAGCCCGGGAGATGATCGGCTCTGTGCCCAGGTAGTTTTTCACAGTGGCAGTATAAAGAACCCCCCCTGCAGGGTGACAGGGAGGAGATGGGTTATCACAGACCCACAGCCGGAAGCAAGGACAGAGCAGGGGATAAAGCAGGGCAGCAACTCTCAAGCCTGAATATCCTCTCAGTGCCAGGAACCACTACATACATCACAGGGATCACTTAGCAAACACCCAAATAAATTGCCCTGGGGCAGTACAGCAACCAATGTTAAAGAGAAAACTGTGCCACACTGCCCACTGATATGCAGGGAGAATAAAGAGCTCCCTGGTGGAAATCAGGTTTTGTCTTGGATTTGTTGTTGCTGGTATATATGCTAACTGGCTTTGTGGCACATTTCAGTATTACTTAAGTTTTCCACTATGGTAAAGTCCGAGGGAACCAGTGTTCTTTCCAAGTATCAGTACGTGTACACTGCTCTGCAACAAGTCACAGCTCTAGGGTACACCAGAATCCCTTGGGGGCTTAATCCAAATATAAATCCTAGTGCTAGACATTCTCCTTCAGCAGAATTACATTCTCCTTCAGCAGAATTAAGGGGCATCCCAACACCCTGCACGGCAAACAAGCAATCACAATTATTCTGATGCAAGAGGGTCAGGCCTCAGTTTGTGAAAATTTGAGAAAACACAAACCCAGGGATGAATAGCAAAGAAATTGGACCCTCTCTCCTATACAGTGGAGGGGCAGAGGCAGTCCAGGAATGCTGAGGGTTTGAGAAGAGAAGACCATCACCCTGGCATGGAAGGGAGGTGCAGTTCTTTGGGCTGAATGGAAAGTGACTACGACTACTGCCAAGGACTCAGATGTGAGTAGGAAGACAATGAGTCAGGGTTGCAGCAGGTCATGGACACCTGGAGCAGGCTGAGCATCCAGGTACCCTGGGGAGAGCAAGATGACCACTTTCACCACTGCTGTGTAACAAGGCACTGTGTTGGGTGTTCAGTACATCACCGTCCTCAACAATTCCCATTTGAGCCAGAAAACAAGCACATCATCATCAGGTAGCAGGAGGCCTGAACTAGCAGGTGGTAGGAGGGGGCTACAAAGAAGAATCTGGCTATAGCTCCCTAGGGCCCAGCGTGTCTGAAGAATGAGAAACCTGTCATACCAGGAGGACTGTGGGGAGCAGACAGGTAAGCAGCAAAGAGGCAAGCCATAGCATGCATGCAGGAATACTGGGGGCTGAAGCCCAAAGGGGCGGGGGCAGCCAGGCAGGGCAGGTGAGCAGAGATAATGCTGGAGGGGCGAAGATGGTCTCCCAACTGTGAAGAGTATGTTCTGCCATGCCAGCAACGTGGGCTACGTCCTGCAGGGAGGAGGAAAAGCGCAGAGGTGTTGCTTTAAGAGGAGAGTGACATAATCGGTTCTATTTTTTTGAGAAGATAATAGTACTTACAGGCCACTCACACAGTCCAGGCAACTGTAGAAGGCCAGGACAAAGACAAGGCAGAGAGAATAACGGAAATGAACTTAGGAGATATTTGCAAAGTAAATCCACTAACAAGGTTTGAAAATCAACTAAACATGAGCTATGAGAACATGGAGTAAAATAATGTCCTCAGGCTTAGACAACTGATGACAGCAGATTGCAATATTATCACCCAAGCCAGGAAATGATAGGAAGGGTCCACGAAGGAGGCAGTGGAGGGGAAGTAAGCTCCACCTCGGCCATGCTAAGGTAGATGCACTTCAGGACATGGGTCCGAGACACAAGAGGGCAATTAAAGAGAAGGGCAGGACCAGTCAGTAACTTGAGAGTCATCACACATCCTGTCTAAGTTCCGACATGAACGACAGGGAGGCAGTAGGAGGAAGGCAAAATGAGACTGGTGTCCCCCATGAAGGGAAGGAGGAGCTGCTGCAGACTAGGTCAGAGAGCTGGAGAAGCAAGGAAGACTGCCGCGCTGGGAGCTGGTGCATGGAGGCCTTGGCAAGAGTTTTCAGGGTTCTGCTTGCTGCGAAAGCAGGAGAAAGCCACATGGAGGGAACAATAACGACCCTTGGGCCACACGTGCTCCAGAAAAGCTGCATGTGGCAGGCACTGCTAAGACAATCGGCCTAGAGAAAAGTCTATGCAGGGCAAAAAATGGCCAAGAGGGTCGTGAGGGCAGCAGTGGGGGGAGGGGAGCTGGAAACCTCCTTAGGGAATAGAAAGGGAGAATGCTCCATCATTTGAAATTATGTAAAGAACCAAGTGATTTGGAGCCAGGAAGACTTTCATTTAAACCCCGACTACTGTATGATCCTGGGCAAATTAACTTTCCTAAACCTCAGCTTCTTCAAATGTAGAGTAAGGGTACCATCTTCCACTCAAGAGAAGGTGCAGAGGGCTGGATGACATCAACCACAGAGCCTGGCTGGGATCTGGCACACGGTAGGCTTTCAGTGAGTTATAGCTCCTTATGAAACCTCAAAGAGCTATATGCTATCAGAAGGAGAAAGGGAGCTATAAAACAGCATCACGTCGCACTCCCTTCCAGCGAATTTCCGACAAGAAAAACCGAATATTGATTACAGGTCCTAGCAGAAAATCGGGCAGCAAATGACCCGGCCAACTGTACTTGCAAGAGGGGAAAGTGTTGATACAGAAGGGCTGGCTTGAAAATTCTTCCCAGCAGCGCGATACACAAAATAGCCTAAAGCCAAAGTCTGACAGTACCAGGTTCTCATGTTCAGAGGTTTTGGGGTAGACAGCTCCTACTCCAGCATCTTCATTCCCTTATCTAAGCATTGAGGCAGCTGAGCGCTTTTAACAGCCATTTAGTAAGACATGATTAGGCCACTGAAGACACAGTATCTGTGAGTGGATACCCGAGACTGAAGGGAGACAGTCACATTCATTCAGGGAATATGGCTTAGAGTATGGACTTGGAGAAAAAAATAATCTTAATATTCTAGAAAGTGTAAAAAGACTACAGATCACCATGCAAAAACCCAACAATGGATGGAAATAAAGGGTCCCCAAAAGTCTTAAGGGGCCAGTAGGGGAGCTAGTAACACAGGAACCTAGAAATGCAGAAGAGAACACTCAAGGTGAAGTAACAGAAGATCACTGACCACAGGACTGCAGGAGGATCGGACACACTGGGAGGAAGCAGCAGGACCAACGGACTGTGCCAGTGTTCCACACAGAAGACACAGCAGCCATTACAATCAGGAGGACAGGAGCACACAGGACCACTGTGTGACCTAGATTCTCCAAGACACCATCAACTCCTAATTCCAGCACAACGGATTGCAATGTCCACATCACAAAAATATCCCTGAACATGTAATCACTTGGCAAATTAGTGCTGAATGGATCAAGTCAGTAAAAATTACAATACACATCTGACCATGGGTAAAAGGTGATGTGCAAAACAGCGATGCCCAAAAAGTTCAGTTCAGTTGACAAGCTAGTTAGAGGGGGGAAAATACTGATGATAATTCAGCCGTGTTTTAAAAAAAAAGTATATATATATATATATATATATATATATATATATATATATATATACCTGCAGGCATAGGAAAGAGTTTTGAAGGAGCTATAACTCTACAGTGTTAATGAAGTTTGTTTCTGATTAATGGAATCAGAAGTGATACTCTTTTTACGTTTTCGTATTCACTTTTTTGTACTTATAATCTTTTACTTTTCTGACCCCAAAATTAAGATATTTCATTTTAGAAATTAAAACAAAAAAATTAAATGCCCCAAAACAAAGAATCAGAGCTAAAGAAAAATCAGAAGTATGCATGAAAAGTAGGATCACTACTTGCACAGATGGAAAGCTGGTGCACACAGGCCTCCCAAGTATGTTGGCATGCCAAAACTGACACACGGGGATGTGTGTCATGACAGGGAATATTTCACTACACCATGGGGGTTTCCACTTTCCATTTTGATGGCAAAATGCTCACTTTTGAAAGCAGAAGAATTATGTGCTCACTAGGTTTTGTTTGTCTGTTTTTTGAGACAAGGTCTCCTTACATAGTTCAGACTGGCTTTGAGTTCAATACGCAGCCCAGGCTGCCCTCAAACTCTCAGTGATCCTCCTGCTTCAGCACCCCCCCACCACCGTGGCAGGATTACAGGTGTGCGCCACCATGCCTGGCTCATAAATTTTCAAAAGATTTTAAACATCTCGGCCCTGCTTTTTTCACCTCTTCTCCTCATGGTCAGTTGTTTTTTTAGGGTAAATAGCTCCTACTCTATAATGTTCTTCATTTCTTATCTAAGTATTGGGGCAGCTAAATGCTTTTTTTTTTTTTTGTACCCAGAAATCTAACTCAGGACCTTGCACTTGCCAGGTAAGTGCTTATGCCACTGAGCTATATCCCTGGCCCAGCTAAATGCTTTTAACAGCCATTTAAGAAGACATAATTAGGTCACTGAAGATGCCCTGTTTACTTTTCCCTCTATTGGTCATGTAGGATTTCAGGTTTGGTGTTTTTTTTTTTTTTTTTTGGTTGGTTGGTTTGTTTTGAGACAAGGTCTCACTATGCAGTTCAGCCTGGCCTTGAACTCACTTTGTAGTGTGCTGGTATTACAGGCGTGCGCCACCACTCCTGGACATGTAGGATTTCCATAACCGTCTTGTTTCAGGGTATGAATGCTAATTCTGGGACAGACAGATGTGGATTGAAGAGGTGGGCTTGGCCTCCAAAAGGTGGAAGCAGTCTGTGCGTCTGCAACAAGCAATTTGCAGCGCTCCTGGGCAGATCACAAGATACAACGGGACTGAACGAAGTGGATACAAAAAGCATATGATGGGCTCCTGAAGAGAAAGAGCAAACGCTCCTGCTCATCTTGAAGAAAGCCTGATTACAGGATCCAGGAAGGAGGAGCCACAACAGACCGACTACTGCCCATAGCTTGAGTACCTGGGTACACCGTGCATCAGACAAATGCTGGTAGAGGAGTGCTTCTGGAGAAAGGGACCGGAGCTGATGACCTCAGCTTGGGACACGATGATCCTGAGAACCTCATGGGACGTCCAAGCGGAGACGGCTGAAAGGCAGCTGGGTATATGCGGCCTACACCTCAATAATGCCTGGGAGGGAAGTACTGCTGAGGAGGTGTCAGAATGTGAGGGAAAAGAAGCCGTGGGGCTGGCTGAGATCACAACTGCACTGAGCCAGAGGCTGTTTGGTGGAGGCTAAGAAGCCCTAACTCTTAAAAGATGAGCAGAAGACCAAAATAACAAACCTACCATGGAGCCTGAGAAAGACTCAGGGGATTTTAGACTAAATGTTACAAAATGTTACATTTTAGACTAAATGTCAAAATACACTTTTCCAAACTTGATCAGCACTAATAAAGCCATTGAGATAACTTTGCTAATTTTATCTCAGACCAGTACAGACAAATGCCGTATTTGAAAGCTAGACTTTTGAAGGTTTCCCAAAGGACATACAAATACCAATAAACACATGAAAAATTACTGTTGACATTAGTAGAAATGCCAGTCAAAATACAGAGGAGGGGGCCAGAGGGATAGCTCAGCGGCATAGTGCATGTCTGGCAGGCACAAGGTCCAGAATTCGATTCCTGGTACCAAGAAAATAGAGAGATAGGAGGAAGCCACTGCTTGTTCGGATACCTGGTGACTATATTACTTGAAACTTACAAGGGTGTGATGAGACAGGCTCATCGCTGTGCAATTTATTAAAATCTATCCATAACCATCAGTCTTTACACCCTTCAACCTAACAATTGCACATACTGGATTGACTTACATGTCATTAATTAGATTCACACAAAGGACTGACTTAGCAACCTGTGTAAAAAGATTTTTGTTGTAGCATTCTTTATACAAGCAATGCCTAATTTTAAAAGTTGAAGTATAACTACATGGGAATATCATCCACATGAAAGAAGAGTATGCAATTCCTAAAAACTATTATTTTTTAAACAGTTTTACAATTTCTGCTGGGTGTGGTGGTGTACACCTATAATCCCAGCACTGGGAAGCTGAGGCAGGAAGATCTCTGTGAGTTCAAGTCCGCCTAAGCTACAAGTGAGTTCAAGGCCAGCCTGAACCACATAGTTAGATTCTCTCCCAAAAAAAAAGCAAAAAAAATTATACAATTTCTAAGATAGGAAAATTTTTAATACTAAATGAAATAAGCATGATAATTCCAATTTATTTATAAATACAAACATATATAGACAGACACAGTAAGAGAAAATCCTCAGTATACCCCATAATAATAACAGTAATTACCTGGTGATGACAGAATTACAAATAAAAATTTCACTTTCTTTGTTATATATTTCTAAATTTTCTACAATGCACATTGTAATTTTTATAATTTAAATAAATACTTCTGGTATGAAAGCTCAGTAACATTTTCATTACTAAAAACTTTTTAAAATTTCAAAATACCTCTATTATTCTTAAGGATATTTTTATAAAACTAACTGGGAATTTTGGCTTAATTCTTACATACTGTTTGCATTAGTTTCTATATTGACATTTTCAAAACAGAAGGGCAATAAGACATCATGGATCAGTACTAAAAGCCCCCAGTGAATACTGGCATTTCAGAAGAACAAGAAAACATTGTAAATGACAGCCCTGTAAAGTAAGAGCTACAGGTGAAATTCAGAACATTGGTACGGACTGCAGTTTAAATCTACGGCACCCAGAGACACAGAGGTTCTAAGCTAATCGGAGACAGCCATTCTCAACTAAAAACGAATTCTGACCACTGGTGTGTATTGCCAGTTCAAAAACAATCCTGAATATTTTTTCCTTCTTTGGCCCACCCTGAATGTTATTTAGAGAAAAAAAAAAAAAAAGACTGATACAGCATCCAGTGCTAACTCCCTACTATCTTCTCTATAATTTTATACTTCCATTATTATTTTTGTGTTATTCTGCTTTATATATCTCCATTCTTTTGTCTTTAAAATAAAAAAAGACTCTTAAATGCTCTCTCTTTTCACTTGGCATTGACTTTATTTATAAAATGTGCCTTCTTAAATCACATCCTAATACAAATTCATTGGCTGACTGAACAAAGAGAAATTATTCAGAGTCACAGTGATTAAAGACTATTGCTTGAAACAAAGCATGTTAACTGATTACTTTGGATTATTGCAACTCAGAACATTATTTATGTTGACAAGCAATTTTGTAGGATCAAGAGACATTTATGGCTAAAACTCAAAGCTTTTGTAATGATCCCAATGAAAGGTTCAGAGTTTTTGCCAAAGAGGTTAATGAAAGCCAAGAAAAATATTCACTGAACTGTTTTGTTAACACCGAGCAGCTGTGGCACTTGCCTGTTACCTCAGCACTAGGGAGGTGGAGGCAGGAGGGACTACCGTGAGCTCAAGGCCAACCTGGGCTACACCGGGAGATTTTATCTCAAAAAACAAAACAACAATAACAAAAAACTGTTTTCTTCAAACAGTTAAGTAAGATCTCACCGATTTCAGTAGTAGAGAATGATAATCACAACTCAAACTTTGTATTTACTTACCAGGGACATTTTGTTCAAGAACTATCATTTTTTTTTTCAAAAAAGGAAAGTCATTAATTTATATATGATTTATATGACTAAGGAATGATTCAATCTGTAGAGCTTTTAAAATTTTTCCCATCAGGAGGCTGAGGCAGGAGAATTGTTGTGAGTTCGAAGCCAGCCTGGACTATAAAGTGAGTTCAACACCAGTCTGAACTGCACAGTGAGACCCTGTCTCAAAAAAGCCAAAAACAAAAAAGACTTTTCCTAAAATAAAATCATACATAAGAAAAAATTTCATAGTTAGGTTTTGAGTCTCAATTTTTGATTCAAATAAAATATTTTCCAGAACTATAGACAAATATCAATTTTGTGATAAAGTTTGCAGCACAAGTGAGTGAAGAAAGAAAAACCAGTATAATAAATGACACTAACTACTAGCTAGAAAATTTAATTTAGATTCCCCATCTCATACCATTCATAAAAATTAACTTTAAATATATCAAAGAGGAAAAAATGAAAGAAGAAAAAATTTTATCTGCTCTCTAAATGAAGAAAGACTGACCTTTAAAAAATATAATCTGGATCCCAATACTCTGGAAGGCTAAGTTAGGAGGACTGCACGCTTAAGCCCAGTCTGAGCAATTCTGCAATTTAGTAAAACCCTGTCTCAAAATAAAAAGTAGCAGAAAAGGTCTGTGCAAAAGCCCAAGGTTCAATCCCCAGTACCAGTGGTGATGGTGGTGGTGAAGGATGGATGGATGGATGGATGGCTGAGTGGATGGGTAAGTGTGTCGATAGATTTCAAAGCAAAAGATACGTAGATCATAGTAGTAGTGCACCTGGTAACTGGCCCAAGAATATGAATAAAGGCTTTAAAGATGAAATAAAAATAAGCACTAACCATGAAAAGTGTTCAACTTCACTAATGTTCAAAGAAACACAAATTCAAATAATGTACCTTTTTTTTTTTTTGAGACAGGGTATCCCTATGTAGGCTAGACTGGCCTTGAACTCACTATTTTTCCCAGGCTGACCTTGAACTCACAGGATCCTCCTGCCTCATCCTCCTGAGTGCTGAGAGTGCTGGGATTACAGATGTGCGCCACCATACTTGGCTTAATACAGTTGGCTTAATAAAATTTTTAAGTCTCACATTAGCAAGATTTTTTTTTAATTACAATATATTATGGTGAAATTTATGTGAGAAAACAAAACACTTTCATATATTGCTGGCTTAGGGTGTAAATTGGTACACCCTTCTATAAACTCTATTAGCAACAGGTAATAAGCTATAAAATGTTCACGCCCTTTGCTGTATTAATCTATTTCTAGGAATCTTGAGCTAAAACGAGGGCCAAAAAATGAACAAAAATAACCACTGCAGCAATATAGATAATACCAAACACTTTGAAGTAACATAATGCCAATGAAAATTATCTTTATATTTTTCAAACTATAAAGAAATTCCTATTCAATAAAGATACATGACAAAATTCAGATTCATATCCATGAAGTATAAAATTTAAAAGTATTACAATACATAAAATTTCCATTGATCTGCTTTGTTACACCCTCATGAGAAAATACCTAGATTTTCAATGAATTTGGAAGGTGGATTGGGGTAGTGTAACCTAAAACACAAGTTATGAGGCATGAAGACAGTTTGTGTCTCGCTACTGAAGCATTAGTCCTTCTCCAGAAGAGACCTAGGCGTGATCTATTTCTAACCATTCCACGCTTGCATAATTGTAAATGGCTTGGTCAAAGGAAGCAGCCACAGGAATGTATTTAATGGTCTTGACGGACTCTCCTAAACAGCAAAGCACTAGCGGCAAAATGTGTGTGCTCAAGTGTATATGGGTGTGCACACGCACACACACACTTTAAAAGGCTAGAAAGAAACACCCGAAGATGCTGGTAGTGGTTTTATAAGAAGAGATATTCTGGAACTCAATTGCTATGGTAGCCACTAGACACATGGGGCTGTTTACATAAAATTAAATTTAAAATGCCTTTCTTCACTCATACTAGTCAGATTTCAAGGCTCAAAAGCCACAGCAGCAAGGGTCTACTGAACTGCACAGTGCAGATGTGACACATTTCCATCATCACACAAAGGTATTTCAGACAGTGCTGTGCTAGATGTATGTTTTCCTTTATGCTTTTTCCAAATTTATTACAATATGCATTGTAGTAGATTCCTCTTTGGTCACAAGCACTCAGGGAACAACAAGAAAGGCTAAAAAAAAAAAAAAAGGAATAACAGGCAGCCCGAGGGAAGAGACACACAGAGCCTCCAACAGCAGTGGGGGGGTGCAGGCAATCAGAGCAAGAGATCACGCGTCCTTGTCTCTGCCCACTCACCAGCCATTACAGCTGCTGACCGCTGAGCTGGCTCAAAAGGACATTTCCCCCGGCCACTTTCAAGTCTTTCAACCTGCTGGAAACTGGACACATCCTACAGACCAGAAGGGGCAAGTGGTTTAGGGGTTGTGGGGGAGGGGTTCATGGTGAGAAGTACAAAGACGGTCAGATGAAGAAAAAGCCAGTTCCCACCCATATCCCCTCCCTGACTACCCTCCCCACCGTCACCTACTCCTGATTCCCCTGCACAGTCCTCACTTCCTGTCTCTGCCACCCTTTCTTCATCAGTTTATTCCTTTTTCCTCCATTCCTTCAGTACCTGTCACTCACATGCCCTGAGAAAGGAGCACCCAGCATGGCCCTAGAAAACACTGAGGCTGGATGAGGTATTTCCACATGTATACTACTAACTGAGAGCTTACAATCTACTAAATAATGTTCTACAGGACAAAAAGGATCAGGGAATGTAACAGGCCTCCTAAAGGCTGAAGCACTTAGGAAGGTCAAGAAAAAGTGCAGGATCAGCTCAAGTCCAGGGACCCAGAGATAAAAGGACCACACGCCCCCTACTCCTACTCCAAGGGTGAAAAGGCAGGCCCAGGGTTAGGTATCCGACTGAGAAGGGAACCCGCAGTCCGTGGAGAATGACCTGATACTCAGTTCTGAATGTGAGAGTCTGACAGGTAAATAAATGTCTTCCTCTTCTAAGGACTCCAGAGGAAATGACCTGGGTGGGATGTGAGAGTCCCAGCAGGGCGAGCCAGAAGTTACCTTAGTCTAGCATCCTGTGATAGAAGAGGTGTCAAAATAACATCTAAAAATGGGAATCAAGGGTGATTTCAACATAGGACTGAAAAGAAAGTTAAGTGCAGCTGGTTGGGAATCAAAGGTAGGGCATGGAAATGCAGGCGTGCTGTCTGCAGCTCGCAACTGGGTGGACATAAGTATGGCTACAGCTTACTTTCTTCGATGGTAGTTAGAAGCTTAACATGTATATACTACTGGTCCATTCGATGGCTCATGTCTTTGCTGTAAATGGCAAACAAGCTATTTTACTGAGAAACTCTTGAAGGCAGACTATTAACATGAGATGTGAACTGAGGTCCTCCAAAAGGGGATATTAGGTTAAAAGAGCCTACTGGACTGGAAGCATGAAGATTTCACTTGTGTGGCAATGGGAGCACCCTCACCTGAGAAGATAGATAACACTTTCTGTGACTACCAAGATGACCAAGGTTCGGGCCCGGGAAGCGGAGCTCATCGCCTGCTCCTGCCTCTCTTCCTTCTCCCCCGAACCACGGCAGTAGCCTCTTTTCTCTGTGCTGCCGAGGCATATCTCTACTTTATACATTCAGCCCAGATTTGTTCTCCAAAGTGTCACCACTGACCAGACAATAGATTTCTGAGTGTAAGAATACGAAAAAGCCCACTACTGCCTGGAGGACTAATTCTGGTTGATTCTATTCATTTTCCACTACTTCCTAAAATGCTGTCTATTTCTATCTGAATCAAATCATCCAACCCTGGACTACACGTTTCCCCATATCTATTTCTAAGACTGCTCCCTCACATTTCACCGACTACAAAGATGAGCCTTTTCTCAGTTTTCAGTCTCTTCCATCTTTATGCACCACGTGACACCTGATTTACTCTCTTCCTTGAAATATTCTAATTTTTCCCTCTCGAAACTCTACCTTCCCGAGGTCCCCATTCCCACCAAATGGCCATTTCTCTTATCTCCTCTTTAGCACCTACACGTGCATCTTAACAACCTATTCAGAGTCCTTTTCACATAGCCTTCAAACATTCCCATCATTCTTGTATCTCCAGCCTTCTATGTACATCATTCCCTAAAGCCTGGGTCGAATGTCTTCCAAACCCTAGTCCATATTTTCGTTGACTGCTAGTCTCTCTCGCAGAGATCAACTACAAACCCCAAGCTCAGCATGTCAAACGTGGTCTCTTCCAGCTTCTCCCAATGGCTAAAGCCTAATCTTTGAGAAAGTGCGCCTCCCGTCAAAAAACTAGATAGGCTCTGATTACTGTGTAGTCAAAATGACTTTTTCTAGGTCTTGAAAGTGGCAAATCCTTTCCACTATATTCTCTATTGATATGCTTAGACTTTTCACCGTATTACTGTGTCAGTCAGCAGAGTCTCCCACAGTCAGCTATAGTGAAGGCAAGTCCCCCTAGGTGAAGGCCAGGGTGGACAGGAAGTGGACAGGAAGGCTCTCATTAAGCAGGGAGGTAGGAACGGGTCCTTTGCCCTCAGTCAAGAAGGAAAGAAGGATATAAAAGACATCTCCCAGATGAAAAAGAAAGACAGTCCAGATATACAAAACATGTCACATGGCACAAGAAACTGAAGATGAGGTCTTCTGGGCTACAGGCTGCATTAGTGATACAGAGCAGTACAACAGAGCCAAACAAATCTAGGTTTAAATTTTGCCTCTGCCTCTGCTAGCTACAGAATCTTAGACAGGACAGCTTTCTCTGAACTTCAATTTCCCTGCTTACAAAATGGAAAGAAATAACTTTTAAGTATCATGATGAAAATTAAGCCTCATCGTAAGTATAAAGTACTAGTATCAAGTAAGAAGCCGAACATGTAAATAAGGACCAAAGTGTGAAATGGATACTGGGAAATAGGAAGAAAATGTTCAAATTAGAAGGGGAACAAGGTTGGAGAAGGAGGAAAGAATGGACACAAAAAAAAGAACAGGAGGAAAAATGGAAACAAAGCTTTGGAAATGAGGGGAGAAGGGTTGAAGGGAGGGGAGGGGATGGGGAAGAAAGAGGCAAGATCTAGCGTGCACAGGTGCAAACTCCCTACAATGAATGTGATCACTGTGTATCAAATGTACCAATAAAATTTTTAAAAGTACAAGCACCAAGCCTACCAGAGAGTGGAGATCAAGCGGTCATCCCTGTTGCTGTCACTGCTGTTGTCACTGTAGATCATTGTTGTTAGAAGCGTTACATTTTTCTTTGTTCACTGCTGGAATTCCCTCAACAAATCAAACTAAAATATTTTCCTCCAATGTCTGACGAGATGACACTGAGGGACAGTACTCCACTGTTAGAACTGGTAGATCCAGTGATTCAATTTCCCTTCTGGAAGAATCTCATTTCAACCTGAGCGTATTGTTGTGTCTAGATCAACCCGCTCTATATAACAGAAAAACTGTTACATAGTCTCTGCATCATCAGTCTAGGCCACGAGAGGTTCAAGAACTAAGTATAAGGCAAGAACTTTGTCAAGCAGACTGAGATTGCCAATTAGCAGAGTAAGACAGGTAAAAGCAAAAGAGAATGTTCAAAAAGTCTATACAGCAGGCTCAGGATATGGCTTGAGGAGCTAACAGAACTGACCTCTTTATCCTCCAAATGATCTCCGACTAAGAATGGGCCCTCATTTCATGAACCTGCTACAGAGGAAGATTCAGAAAGCCAAACTAGCCAGGCAATGGTAACAAGTGTTTGTTATTCCAGCACTCAGGAGGCTGAGGCAAGAGGATCACTGGGAGTTTGAGGCCAGCCTGGACAATGTAAGCAAGTTCGAAGCCAGCCTGCACTATATGGGGAGACTTTGTCTCAAGAAAGAAAAAGAGCCAGACTGAAAGGAATATAAGACATAGAACTCTGGCTTTGTTCTTTGTTGATGATATCCCTGAAGAATGGATAGAGGCCCAAGTCACACCAATCCTAACAGATATGTCCAGAGTATTTCCCCTCTACCTACCTTATCCAACAACCATTTGACCACAAGGAAAAACAGAAAACATTAGGGCACTAACTTGATGATTATACTGTCTCTACACCATGGGCTCCACCAGCCTGTGCAGGCAAGAAATTAACAAATAGGGCAATGGCAACACCACCACTACCTTGTAAGTTTGTTGAGAACTGTAGGAAAACTAGACTCTCAACACTACCTGCTGGGATATACAGATTATTTGTGTGGAAAAGCATCCCAGGATGAGGGACCTACCCAGGTTTCTGTAAAGAGCCCATCACCTGCCTTATGGAACCAACACAGCTTAAGTCCAACTAACTCTAAGGCTGGCCTAGAGGGACTGATTGCAGCATCCAGCATATAGAGTGGTGGCCTCCTGAGCCAGAGGTATGAGATGGTCTCCAATGAAGAGAGGTTTGGAGATACACACTGACCACATCCAGGTGGATCACTGGATCACTGAAGACAACAGAAGTATACAGTCAAGATCTACAGCTAAGGATCAGGATCAGAAAGGAAGATGCTGCATTCCCCTGGATACAACAGACATGTGAGGTTTTTAAGCCACCCTCAGGCCTATCTACAAGTGTGTGCTGCCGCCAGAGGACTAGTGCTGGCTGCTGTGCAACTGACAGGGAAAGCTGAGAGTTTAAAAACAGTCGCCATCCCAAGGATTCATGTGGCCATGGCTAGAGAAGTACATGTCCCAACACTGCTCGGGTGTGAGGGCAGTGAAGCCAGACCTCAGCCAGTAATGAACAGGATCCAAAAGCAAACATGAGAGTGGAGGTGAGAGGAGATGGCAGGACAGAGGAACAGCTATGAGGGCAAGAAACAGACTTTTTTTTTTTTTTTGTCTTTTTCAGACAGTTTTGCCGTGCAGTGCAGGCTGGCCTTGAACTCACTTTGTAGCCCAGGCTGGCCTCAACCTCATGGCAATCCTCCTGCCTCAGCCTCCCAAGCATTGGGATTACAGGCCTGTGCCACCACACCCAGCAAAGAAACAGATATTTTCTACACTGATTAAGAAACAAACCCTTGCTTCCTGGCCAAAGCATTCACAAAGCAAGGGAAATATGAGTTCCTGGTTTTTGAAGTCTCTTTTGAGTTTGTCCTCTCTCCAGTCCAACCAGCATCCCCAACTTCCTCCCTAACTATCCTACAACATGTCTTTTTATACTTTGTATACCTCACCCTCTGCAGACAACCTCCCTTTCCCTCAGCATGCTGCCCTTCCTCAGTAGCTGGCAAAAACTCCCCTCCTGTGAAGACACCCTCTACCCCCAAAGCTTATCATGCATAGTAGTTGTCTTAACCACACCCAAAATGGTCACTCACTGAAAACCCTTCCCAGCCTCCCACCCACCACCCCAAATAACTCACACTGGTGCAGGCTCCTTCTCCCTCTCCTCCCACCCCTGTCACTCACAATAACCCCGCACTTCGGGTCAAAAGCGAAGGTGCCACAAGTGAGGAGGTGAGAGGCATTGGCAATGACGAGAATCTGGACAAAATTGTGACATTCATCCTGGGGGTCAGAGATGGTTAGAGAGAATCAGAAGCGGCAAGTATGCAGAAGGGTAAGCTAGAGTCAAGACAGTTAGATGCAGCTCTGGGATCAGGGGTGATGGGTGATGGCAGAGTGTTAAGAGTCTTTGCCTGAGCCCTTTGTGATGGGAGCAAGAGGGGACTGACAGCAAGTCAAGGCTGGGCCAAGGACTCAATGAACACTCAGACAGGGCCAGGATTTATACCTACCTCTCTCTTGCCCTTCTTCTTACAATTCTGTCTGTGAGCCTCAGGCACCATCCAGTCAATCTGAGAAAGAAAACACGGCCGTTTTCCTCAGATTCCCTCAACTCCCTCAAGATCAAGGTAGCATGAAGCAGTTCCATAACCCCCACCAATCTGGGAACTTCTGAGCTCCGCCTAAACCACTGCTTCTCAAACTGGAGGTCACTGCCCATTCAAGAGCAATAAAATCAATTGTGAAACCACAAACAACACTGTTCTTAATGCAATACAGTAGCATGTATCAGAATGTAGCACACAGGGACTAGTGTGAGCAGGGAACTTCCTGCAGTACATGTTTGTGTACTGGGACACAACATAATGGGTAGTCAAAAAAGTTTGAAAGCTGCCTTCCTGGAGTAGGACAGTTCTAATAATGTCTGCTCATTATCACCTGAAACCTGGTCACTGTGGCCTCCTCCCCATCATCATGAACCTCCTCGGGATCCTCCCCAGGCACCATGACCCCCATCACACTCAGCTGAGACAATGAAAGGGCAGCCCCCCCATCACCACTTATAATGTCAGTAATGAATCCCACCACAGCCCATAAAACTATCAATCTAGGAAATGCTAAAGGGGACCCATTAAGAGCACATGAGAGAGCTCAGGTCCACCCACTCTCATCTCTCACCCTGCGGGGCCTCTCCCCTGAGAAGGGCAGAGATAAAGCGAAGATGCTATCCCGGGCGCCAACATAAAGTGTCTGGGTAGCAGGATCCACGAGGAGAACAGAGTAATTGTATGTATGAGGGACTGCAAACCTGGTGAGATAGGAGTCAGCCTCTGGTGGAAGAGAGGAGAGGGGAAAATGGTATTAGCCACTGATTCATAAATTCTGTGTCCACAAAGGCAAAGCCAAAGGGGCCAATTTTTGTTTTCATCCAAGTACCATTTATCTGGCAGCCATCAGGGGAAAAAAAAAACAGCCTTGACAAGCCGATCATCTATACCTCCCCAAAGGTAGACAATTGATGAGACTAGAATGTTTAGCACACAATCCAGTCAAGGACGCTTTTTCTACGAAAATTACATACTTTATTAAAATAACAGCATAAATATTAAGCCTGTAATTTCTGCTCATACCACTGTAATACATAATTTGAAACTATCAAGGTTACAAGTACTTTCCTAATTTTTTTGATGTCTTTTGAGACAGGGTTTCACTGTTAAGTTCAGGCTGGCCTTGAATTCACTCTGCAGCCCAGGTTGGCCTCGAACTCATAGTAATCCTTCTTCCTCAGTCTCCTAAGTGCTGGAATTATAGGTATATGCCACCATGCCTGGCCACTTTGCTCATTTTCTTTTTTAATCACTGCTGAATAGTGAGTTCGTCTGGCTTAGAAATGCTTTATTTATTTTTTCAGTCATTTATTTATTTATGATACTAGGACTTGAATCCAGGACCTTCCCACTGAGCTACATCTCCAGTCTTCCCAACTCACTTTCTGAGACAGGGCTCACTAAATTGCTGAACTGCCCCAGGCTAGGCTAGAACTCAGTGACCCTCCCACTTCAGCTCTCCAGAGTCCTGAGATCACAGGCGAGCACCAGCCATGTCTGGCTGGAAGGTTTCACTCTTCTGCCAACACATCAGGAGGCTATCTTCTCTCTTGTCCACAGTTCCACCCAAATAGACAGAGTGTATAGTTGAAAGAGTGTGTATTGCAGAAACAGTCCAGGCTGAAGTTAAACGTGGCTCTTCCACTTACCGGATGTTGGATCCCAAGAAAGTTACTTGCCTTTTCTGAGTCTCTTTCCTCATCTGGAAGCACCACCATCCGGGGTTGTTGAGAAAACTCAACAACATAACACGCTGGCACCCCTGGCACACCCTGGGTGTCTTACAAATGGTCCCTTTCTTCCTTGGGCACGGGTTCTACTTTTCGCCAAATACAAAACTCATATATCAGCACTGAAAAGACTCCTACCTAGTCAAAGATCATATCAGTAACTTTTCATGACTTTACCTTCTCAGCTTGGCCTTTGGCTCTGGAGACTCTCGCCCTGCACCAGCTCTACCTCCTCGTCTGTCTGCTCAGGCATTCTCCAGACAGGAGACTGGCCACCACACCTTCCATTTTGCTGTGTTCTTTCCACCCTCACGCTTAGCACAGGCCCTGAAATACCCAGCCTCCTTCCCTATCTCCAGCACTGTTTCTCCTTGCCTTCTGGGCCCCTCCGGATTCCCGGACATCAACTCGGCCTCGCAGTGTTAACTTACTACGTGGTTATTGCTCCGGCAGGAACTGAAACCCCAACCTCTGACCACAGCTTTGCCCTCTGGAGTGACAGGACGTCCCACATGTCCCTGGCCTGTGTACAGACTCTGAATTACCACTGACCAGCTCCGGGCGCTTTTACCAACAGGCTGTACTCTTGGCTTCACTGATTCTGCCCGCTCAATGCGTTAATACCGAGAAGCAGCAAGGTCCACGCCACACTAGTAGCCTCCGCAGTCTCTAACGTGTGAGTAACCTCCCTGAATCCTGAGGCTTCCCCCGGCTTCTTCCACGTCTTTCCAAAGAAACATGACCCCTCCCCCTCCTTTTTTAAATTTATTTTTCTTCCTAAAGACTTTCAAAATCATTGACGCAGAACTTTACATCAACTCACTGAATGGTTTTCCGACATTTAACGTAGTGAAGGGGCAGGTGGATCAGTGAGCCACGAGGAATTTCGGAGGTTAAGGTGAATCCGGTAATGGGAGGACCGGGCGGTGGCGTCAGAGATGGGAGAGGCCGGGAAAACGTTCCGAAGATAAAGGTTGTGAGCAGGGCGAGAGTTTTGGGTGACTTGTGAGAACGACCGAGGACAGGGAAAGTCGGGACGAAGGAGCTGGGGATGGAGCTCGCATCCAGATGGTGGTTGGGTTGGAATGAAAGAACGAACGGGCTGGTAGAAAAGGCTTCCCCCTGAAGTGATGGACATGGTGTACGTGGGGGTGGAACAAGAGAGGAAAGGAAAGGGGGCGCCGGGACGGACCACCTGCAGCGACCCACCCCCCCTCTCTGGGCCTCGGTGCCAGGGTCTGCGCGGTAAGGCCCTGGGGGCCTCTGGGAACAGAGGCTGAGGAAGCAGCCCGGGCGTGTCGTGTAGCCGAGGCGCGAGGCCCGCTCGGGGATGGGGTGCAGCAGCGCCGCGTGGGGATCGCATCCGGGTTCCAGCCGAGCGTGGGCGCCGCCAGCCGCTGTGCACTGCGTAGGAGCGCCCGGGTGCTGCCGCCGGGTTTGGGGATGGGGTGAGGATGACACCTGCCTGCGAGGGCTGGGCGCGGCGCGCGGGAGGGACTGAGGGCGAGGGCGTCCGCGCCTTACCCGAGATGGGAAGCGAGGTCCTGGGCACCGAACGCGGGACGCGGCCGGACACTGGCCCGCCCAGCACCACGACGAGTAGCAGAAGCGGCGGCGGGAAGGGCAAGGTCAGAGTCGGCCGGGGGCCCGGGTGGGGCCGCGCGGCCCGGGCCAGCATCTCTGGCTCCGCCCGGCTGTTGGGTGGGGTGCGTCCAGCCGCCTCCTTTCAGAGGCGCCGCGGCGCGGGCCTCGGCCCCACTCGGGTTTCCTCGGCAGAACTCGGCCTGCGCCGCTAGCTGAAACTACCCGGCTCCGCCCCCTACAGAGGGAGCTATGCCGGATCGCTTTCTGCCTCCAGCCAATCATAACTGAGTAGAGGCGGGGATACGGAACAGAGGCGCAATTTAGGCAGAGGCGGAGCTAGACACAGGTGTAGGTGGGAGTTGTACTGCAAGTGGCCTGGCGACATCACTGTCATGAGTGGCGAGTTTGCCCCACTCGCTCAAAAGCCTCAAATCCCTGTATCTGTACTATAGGGAAAAATACGAAAGTGGGTAGACTCGCCAAATTCCTCAGAATTACTACGTTATGCTGAACACAGCATAACACACGAAGAGATGATGACACCTTTAGAGAACTCACTGCAATGAGCCTCTCAAATGTAAACAAATAACTGTGAATAGATAGGTGTAGCACAAAGCAATACATGTTTTCTGTAATAATATGTGTCAAAAGGGGTAGAGTTTTGTCTGAGAAAGGAAGGTTTCACAGAAGAGGTAACATTTGAACCGCGTCTTCAAGTCCTCTGCAGGTCAAATACTGCCTATGGACAGCACCGTTTGAAGATCCTACAGACAAGGCAAATGCAGGCCCTGAACAGAACTATCTCCCTTATCCTAATCCCAATTCTTTCTTAAAGCATGTAGTCCTCTAATTTATAGCCTTGCAGGTAAGTATTGGTTTCTCCTCTTTTGTCCACCTTTGTGTTAGTTATCTAGGCTGCACAAGTGTAACAAGTTAACTTCAAAACTTGGTGGTTCACAACAATAAACATTTATTTCTTACAGTGTCTTTAGGGCAGTTTCAGGAGTAGTCTAGCTGGGTGCTCCGGCTCTGATTTCTAATGAGCTGACAGTCAAGATATCAAATATGGCTGCAGTCATCTAAGGGACTGACTAGAGCTGGAGATCTACTTCCAAGATGTCTTCCATGCCTAGCAAATTGGTGCTGGTTGCTGGCAGTTGTTTTCTGCATAGTTTGTGAGGTTGCTTGACTGTCCTCACAACATGAGAGGGCCTCCTCTGAGCAAGTTATCCAAAAAGACAAGGCAGCTGGGCATGTGTCTTAGTTACTTTTCTCTGGTTGCAGAGACAAAACACCCAATGCCCAAAATGAAGGAAGGAAACATTTATTTAGCTTACAATTTGTGGAGGTTTCAGTCCATGCTTGGCTGGTTCAGACAGAGTAGCACATGGCAGAGGACAAACCTTCATGGCAGCACAGCACAGCAAAAACAACCAGCAAAAGGGAGGGATGGCAGCAAAGCAGCCTCTTTCCCTCCCTTACCTTGTAAACAGGCTACCCCCACCCAGAGAGGGTGTAGCTCTCACACAATCTCCATGCCCTCCTTTTCCAAAGGCTCAGGATGAATACAAAGTAAGCACCTTGGCTTCCTGCTGAGTCACTCAACCAAACCTAGAGACTCCCCAAGTTGACACAATGTATCAACCATAACAGCATGGTGGCCCACACCTCTAATCCCAGCACTCGGGAGGCTGAGGCAGGAGGATAGGTGCGAGTTCCAGACCAGCCTGAGCTACAAAGTGAGCTCAAGGCCAGCCTGAACTGCATAGCCAGACCCTGTCTCAAAGAGACCAAAAAAAAAGACAAGGCAAAAGCCACACTATCTTCTATGACCCAGTTTCAGGAGTAACATTCAGTTGCTCCTGCCACATTCAAGTAGTCACATAACCCAACCCTAGTGCACTGTGGGAGGGCCTACTGCAAGATAGACTATGAGGATTTCAGTTATCCATCGTGGAAGCTGACTTACCTTGACCATATGTAAATATTCACCATGTCCTGATAATTTTGATTCATAAACAGTGTAAGTCCATAAGTCCATCCTTTTCCTTCCAGTACTATCATAGTTCAGAACTTACTTTCATTTCAAAATGTTAAAATGGGCTAGATGTGGTGGTGCATGCCTATAATCCCAACACTCAGGAGGCTGAAGCAGGATTGCCCTGAGTTGGAGGCCAACCTGGGCTACATAGTAAGATCCTGTGTCCAAATAAAAGTTAAATGTTTCATTTAAAATGCTAACTGATGGTGTATGCCTGTAATCCCAGCACTTGGGAGGCTGAGGCAGGAGGATCTTTGCAAGTTCGAGACCAGTCTGGGCTACAAAGTGAGCTCAAAGCCAGCCTGAACTACATAGTGAGACCCTGTCTCAAAAAGACCAAAAACAAAAACAGAAATGCTTAACTGCCCTGATTTGATCATTGTACAATATATGTATACATGTATCAAAATACCACACTGTACCCCTATAAACATCTACAATTATGTGTTAATTAAAAATAAAAATGTATAACCAGGCATGGTTTTGGAGTAAGGTTACTATTGGAGTTCAGGTTGGTAACTATTGGATTTGAGTCTGGTAAAGTAAGTGGGGTCAATTATAATGGACCATACAACCAAAAAAGGAAAAGGAAGTAGTTTTTAAATCAAAGAATGGCATGCTTGAAATATTTTTACAAAGATAATTTTAACATCAGAGTAAAAGAAAAATGTGAATATCAGAGACAGGAAGACTAATTGGACTGTCTGGGACAGAAGAGCTACCCTTAACACTGAAATATAGAAATTTAAGTTCATGTTCCCCAAAACTGGAGAATGAATTCTAAGGAGCAAAAGAGGTTAAGAGTAGGAAATATTTTGTGTACAGGTACAAATTCCCTATGATGAATGTGATCATTATGTATACCTAAAACGTACCAATAAACTTATTTAAATTTTTTTAAAAATAAGAAATATGTATTGAGCAATATAGCTCCTGAGAGACAGGAGGGGGCCTGACTGGATTCCTAGTGTCCCCACTTCCCAGAGGAAGTTTTATAAAGCAAAAATCACAAGATGGGTTCAAGGTGGAACAAAACTATGATCAATAATATGAAAGTATAGTTGCTTCTTTGGTGTTGATCCAATTACAGACAGCTAAGATGTGTAGAAATATTATAGGCAGTCAGATAGCCAATGCAGAAGATGAAAATACATTCCAGTTGTGACTGGAGGCGCATTGTTGAAGGCCCGGCCTCAAGATAAAGATGGAATGACCAGGCCTTGATGCCTCCCCATCGAGTAAGCAATATACTATTATTGGTTTCACCTAATCCCATGAAGTCTGGATAGACACCAGTCAGTCACCCAGGTGGGTGACCAGGACCTCATAACACATCTCTTCCAAAAAAGGTCCTTGTTCTGTGTACACCTGCTGTGTGACTTGCTGCCCCACTGAATTAACATTACCTGAGCAGCTATCCTTGTCATCTTTTGGTTGGTTATAGTTTTGTCCCTTGTACACCCCTGGTGATTTTGCTCCACAAAACTTCCTCTGGGAAGCGGGATCTATGGCAACTCACTCGGGCGCCCTCCTGTCTCTCAAGAGCTGTCTCTCGATAAAAATTTTCTCACTCTGAACACCCGCCTGTTATCCCTTAGAATCCATTCTTTGACTCTGGGGAGCACAAACTGTGTCTCTGACATCTAGCAGGTTGAGAGTTACAGGATTTCCTCGGTATCCTTTGGAGGTCCTGTACACGGCCCGGCCCAGCCCTGTCTGCCTATAACACGTCTACCTAACTTAGCTGTCTATAATAAAAGCAACTGTAGGAATCAGCCTCATGGAAGTGAGACGGAGAATGAGGGGAGGGACACATCCTTGGAATGGAGGAATTTGAAAAGATTGGGAAGAGCCCCGCTTGAGTGTAGATTAAACTCCCACTTTCTCAAAGGGGAGTGAGGGGGCATTATTTGGGTATGTATTGTACCCCAACCCTAGCACAATGCCTGGTACAGGGTGCCCATCACAAATGATTATGGAATAAAGCTGACTGACTGACTGACTGGGACGGTAAATGTTCAAGCCCAGAACTGGGCAGGGGAGCTACTAGTGGGGTTTGGTTTTGTTGGTACCAGGACTCGAACCCCGGACCTTGCGCTTGCCGGGCAGACGCTTATGCCACTGAGCTACATCCCCTGCCCCCAGGGGAAGCTACTAGAATGTTCTGTGCACGGGGCCAGCGGGGGGGGGGGGGGGG